>JAVQJS010107248.1:0-36639 GCA_036024795.1 Galaxias rostratus | reverse complement strand
GAGACCAATTTGCCATGGGAGGCCCTACCAGGAACACAAGGTTCCAGACAACATAGCCCTCAGGTTCATAGGAACACACAAACCTCTCCACCGCGATAAGGTGATGGTTCCCGGAGAGGGACATTTGACATTTGAAATTATGAAATAATATTTTATTTGTGGGCCATGCCAAATTTTTTATCCCATTGTGATATGTTTATGGTCAGAGCAGTCTGACCTTATTTAAACTGACGGCTTTGTATTTTGAGATTTGACTGTGCTGGCAGAGTCCCATGGCACTCCAAATTAAACATAACACCCGCTCAGTGAATTTACCTTTGAGTTCCACAGTATTTAATCCAAAGATTTAATCCAAAGCATTGACGTGAAGATGGCATGCTTTGTAAAGTCCTCTATAAGAGGCTACAGTCAACAGTAGTCTTCAATTTACTATTTTAAAACGTATTGTTATCATTATTACTGATTATTACAATTGTTAATACTCAACTTATTACTTAAAATTATTTACCTTGATTAAGAAAAGTTGTATCTTGTTTTTTGATCGTTAAATTACTTTTCTAGGGTATGGTGCGGTTGCTGGAGGATTTCCAAAAGGCGGTGGTGTTAAGGCACCCAAGCCAGGTAGTCTGTCTGTAATTGTAGTCATTTCTCTCAACTGTGAAGAATATACTTGTTATGGACCAAAGTATCTCATGCCTAAAAGTTATGATGCTTGTGATTTATAGGTTATGGTGCTGGAGGAGGTTATCCTGTCCCTGGCTATGGCAACAGATATGGAACTGGTAATACAGTTAACTACACATGAAATACAGTAATTAGACCTAAAAGTATCTGTGAGTTAGGTCTAACCAGGAACTAAACTTTTCAGTCCATACTTTTAAAATCTCAATAAGAAATTGTCTTGCCACTTTGTTATTAGAGAATGCCATGAACACAATTGTAATGAATTCTGCATTTTTCCTTGCAAAGGAGTTGGATATCCTTTTGGTACACCCAAGCATCATGGTAGGAATGTTTTCTCACAACATTTGTATAGAGAATGTTTGTTTGTGCAGCACACATGTCATTTAACACGTACGTTTATCCCAACAGTACAACATAGGGATATTTACATTGTTAGTTTCGAATAAGGTGCATTTCCCTTTTCTGACAGACTCATTTACTGGCTGTAGCATGCAGAATTGTGTGTTCTATGTGTGTGAGAAAGTCTGTCTCAATATGTTGGGTGAGCAAGTTTGTGCAAATTGGCTGCCGTGGTATCAATCAGACTGAATGTTGTGTTTGATAGCTGTCAGTCCCATTGTTTGTCGTTCTGTCTAATTATTTGGCGACCAATTTGTGTACAGTATTACTCGAGTTTCGAGAAAGACGCTAACAAAAAATTAAATGATTGTTTATTACAATTATTATTATCAATGTATACTCCTAATTTATGACTTTTTAGGACAGTAGCACTGTAGTCTGAAAACCAAACAAGCAAATTTGACAGGGAATTTTCGATGCACCACCAGTTAAACTCGTGCATCTGTGGGGACAATTCCTGTCATGGTATAGCAAGGAGACTGCTGGTTCTGAAATCTGAATTCAAACAACATAAATGTTGCATACATGCTGTCAATGTATACTTATCTAAATTCATGAGACATGAAAAAGAGTCCTCAAGATTAAACGAGTTTTCAGTCAAAATTGACTAACTTTTTGGGCATTGAGATGCCATGTGACAATATGAAGGTTTTTCTGACTGGCCTAACATATTGATTTTACAATTTGGATGGAAGACTGTGATGGTAGCTTTTAACCTGTTTCACTTATATTTTAACAGGTTAAATTATGTATTTTATTTTACCCTAAAGATGTCTGTGTGACTTCTAGGCTATGGGAATGGACAAGGTGCACAGGCAGGACCATATGGCAATGGAAATGGCTATGGGGGCCCACTTGCAAATGGTATGGAATCTTTAGTAATCCCCAAACAATGTTTTCTGATGTATACTCTTTTCTTTTAGTCCATCAATGCTATAATGCATTTCTTTTATATTTGAATGAAAGCATTTTGATCTTTGGTGATTTAGGATATAGCTTGTTTATAACATTTCTCATTTACACCTTGTCATAGTTAATGTTGGGATGGGTGAGTCAGCCAAGTCAAAATCAGGTAGGTGACACCATAAGAATAGCCAAAAGTCTACAATTATATGTTTAAAACTTTGCCACCTCATTATAAGTTTACTGACTAAGTCTTTGCTGGATTTCAATCTTAATGCATGTATGTACTCTTAATGTATACATTCTAGGCTATAGAAGTGTCTGAACATGACTATGCAGTTTGGCAAGATAGGTCATGTGGATAAACCCCACTATAAGGAGTTAAATAATATAGAAAGGGAGTGGAAGCAACTTATAACTGATCATTTGGCATTGTCTAAGATGTTCCCATCAAATTGTATACAAACTGGAATGATGTAACATGCAGTTTATCTCCAAAGGAAGCACATCAACTGCATTAAAGTTATCGAATATTATAAAACGTTATAGGTGGACCTGGTGCTGGGGGATATGGAGGGGAGCCGGCAAATGGTCAATACGGTGAGATATCTGGTTCTTTCTACACTTTCACAACCCACTCTAAAACTTACTGCTCATTCATTCCAAGAAATCAATCATCTCACTATGATTATATCTAATGTTTGCTTGATTTCCAGGTGGATTTGGAGGTGGTCCAGGTGGATTTGGGAAAGAGTTGGCAAATTCAAAATATGGTAAACCCAGAGGTTCAGCACAAGTTGATTTATACCAGTGATGCAAAAGGATTAAATGCAGAAGAATAACAACTATGACTGCACTTCTGTAAAGTTATTATATTGATTTTTTTAAACAAACTTTACTGCAACTGTTAATCTGTTTGATGTCAAAATGAGTCAAAATAAACACTCTTTTAGATAATAGATTATATCCATGCTGTTTGGTTCTAGGTGGAGCAGGACAGATTCCCTACAATGGAGCCCCAGTCGTTCCCGCTGGATTGGATGGTAAGACTATACTAGACTTTATTTCCAATATGGTATGAATGGAGCTCAAACTGAATTTATTTATTTTTTATTCAGGAACAAGTCAGTTTGAACCTCAACCTGCTGGTCTTGGTCCCAATGCAAAATCAGGCAGCATGTATGGTGGTAGG
This sequence comes from Galaxias rostratus, assembly GCA_036024795.1. NCBI lineage: Eukaryota > Metazoa > Chordata > Actinopteri > Galaxiiformes > Galaxiidae > Galaxias > Galaxias rostratus. The sequence goes on along the minus strand of JAVQJS010107248.1, from coordinate 33,461 downwards.
TAGTTAGTTAATTTGTTTGAAAAGCAATATGGTGTGGCTCCGTACTGGTTTAAAGAACCCAGGCAAGTTTTTTTTTTTTTGTAAAAGGTTAGCAAATAAGATAATCAATGAAGGTGAATGTTATTTAAAACGTCTTCTATTTTCACAGTAATGGGCGGTTCTCCCTTTGGTCAACCCCTTGAAATAGGCCATGATGCGAAATCTCAAACAAAATATGGTAAGTTATTACCAGGCCCTGGCAGCAGGTAAAAATGTTTAGGTGGGGCTATGCCGTATCCAGTCAGCTTCAAAAATACAATTAAACTCTAGGTGCAGGTCACCCATGTTCTGCTAAATATTATTTATTAGATGCCAACATTAAACATGTGATGTATTCTTACACAGTATCATCTTACAAAAGTCAACCACAAAAACTAATAGGGTCTGGCACCTTTCCTTTTTTTGGCCATTCTGTCATTCAGAATGGCAGATCTCTAAATTAATTAATTATTATATTCATAGATGCATTAGATAAAAAATTTCCCCATAGAGAGCATAGCCAAAACATTAAGGTGTACCTGTGTCATGCTCTTTCTCAGGTAGGTCTTGTTCTTTTTCAAAATAGAGAAGTTTGTCAGCTTCCATTGAAGATTCTCACAGGAAACGTCGAGTGCATGCAGTTTATTGCATAGTCGTTGGACAAATGTTAAAACAGATGGTCAAGTGTAAGGCATAGTATGAGACACGACAGCTCCGTCTTCACCACATTTATCAATAAAAGGGTAGTGTCAAATTAAACAATGCGATCATATAGCTTTACAGACAGGTTTACTATTGCTAAATCAGCGTTACAACCCATTTCTTCAATGCAAAATTTCAACCGACTAGCTAGCATTTCTGTACCTAGTGAATATACATAAGCATATTACACATACCGGGCAAAAAACATACAAACGGTCAAGGATAAAACACGGTATTGGACACTCCAGCTCCTACTTGTAAAAATAACAGTGCAGGACATCAAACATTCTAGATTGTGGTTAACTAGTTTCTATTCAATATCATTCAACAAACAAAAACAAGTTGAACATTTTTACAATTGTATGACCGGCCTGCAATATTCACCATGTACATTCATATAGCACTTAGCATAGTCAATCAAACTTGCATGGGGATCATTATCTTATTACTAAAGAAAGTGTAGTATGGATAAAATCGAGGTAGCCGGCACTTGACATCCTGGGTTTCCATCTCAACGTTCATCATGGCCTTCTTCCCTCTGGATCCTATGGCAGATCACACAGGCAACTTTCTCAACATCAGTCGACTCTGATTAGGGCAGTACATTTACAGACTCTTTGGCAGTAGATTCGATGGCGCTGATTTGCCAAATGTCTGTTGCCATGCTGTGCATTTCTTTGGTCAGCCATTGCCAGGCGCTGCGCACTAAATGCGCTGTTTTTCTACTGCCCCAGAAGCGCGATTTTAGAAAGTGGATGGACCATAGAAATTGGTCCGTCTATGGAATGAACAGTCAACTAATTTAAACCTAAATATAATGATTTATATTTTATATTTTACACAAATGTGTATTTTGAAAACATTCATGCCTGAAATAAGTAATTATTGTTTAAAAAGGGAGGTATGTGCCCTTCTGCCGTCTGGTGGCAAGTTGCCACTGTGCCAAAGCTGTGATCCTGTACAACCAGGATATCATACATTCTTAACAAATATATTTCCTAAAATACAGTGTTAAACACAGGTCCCCATGTCATCTAGAATACCCAAAAATTTGGCAGCTGTCCCGAGCAATTGCAAGCCACTGTTTAATCGTATGCTGTGCCTCAAAGGCTACATACTATCTATTAGTGACACCCATGTGTACACATACTCTGGTTTAACAGTACATTAGCGTTTTTCTCAACCCTTTGGGGTTACCTGCATATGTGCCACACATTACCTACGTAAAAGACAACTCAAAAAAACACTGCCTTCTGAGTGGAATACATTTGTGAACGAAAGGCTGCACAATGATTAAGATCAATGTACAGCAACGAGTGCATACGTGTGCGGCACACCCACTCAATATAACAGATTTTTGTAACAATTTTTTTTGTTTAAGCGACAGCTCTTTACCTGCGCAACTTTACCACTAGAGGCGCAATTGTTCAAGTTAGACCTTAACAACGCAAATTACACCATGTACCTTACATTACCTTGTGCTGGTGCCAGTGCCAGTGTGCCAATGTGTGCCAAGTGCCAATGTGGTTTCATGATAATATTAAAAAACGTTAATCATGGACAATTATGAAGAAGGCTTATTTTAAATCAGTAGTGTACTGAAAACAAGTTACAAGTAACTAATGCTATCGCTTTGTTATTGCCATACTCTTTTTTTATTTTATTTCTATTTAACCCCATTAAATACGTTTTCTTATAGTTAATTTGCCATGCAGTAATATCTTGCTTTTCCCATCCTCTATGCTTGCCTGATGTCCTCGTGTGTTTTCTTGCTCTGACTCAGGAATTGGGGGGTTGCCATTTGCTGGTCAACCCCTCGGAATGGGATCTAATGGGGCAGGAAAGTATGGTATGTCTAAAGTGTCTGTCAGCATAAGTATGCATATACTTAGTTTTATGCAACACCACTTTAGGGGGTACTCTGCTTTAGCGTGTCAGAAATATCTTTTTGTTTCTTTTGTTGTTTAGACTGAGGTCTTGTTGGTAAGTGCATGTTTGCATGTGTTTTAGTGTGCATGCGGTTGCATGTGTGTTAATTTGTTTTATTCTCTAAACTTTGATTTTGTCATTCTCAGGAGGTGGTGGAAGTCCCTATGGACCTGGAAGTAATGGCCAATCAGCTGGTAAATTTGGTATGTATAACACTGACTCTTGTTGTGTGTGGAGTGTGTAGATTATTCAGGGTGTGCAAGAACCAATAGCTTTATTGACCAACAGTTCAATATTGATTTAGGTGGTCTTGGGGCTGGTACTGGTGGGGAACCGGCAGCTGGCAAATACGGTGGGTCATTATTGGTCAAATTTAAAACTCATTAATGTACCAAAATGAGGCTGTTGAATTCTGATTTGTTTATTACAAATCAGTTATGACATTATATTTAAGAATAGATGGAAACAATTTGCCTGACAACGTTCGTCAGTATGAGTAATCTTGTACAAAATATCTGTGTGTCGCTGACGACTTGCTATTTGTTTTATCATTTATGCTATTTCTCTCTCTCTAGGTTATGGTGCTCTCCCTTATGGTGGGCAAACCCAAGGTCTTGGTGGAGATGGAAAATCCACTGGCAAATATGGTAAATGTCCTTCCTTTGTCTTTAAACATATGCTAGGTTCTCCCTTTCTGTCTATGTCATGCTCCTTTCCCTACCCCGGTCTTGTACTGTAGGTTATGGAGGGCTGCCTTATGAGCCTCAGCCTGTTGGACTTGGGCCTGAGGGTAAATCAACTGGACACTATGGTAAAAATGGTTCCCCCATTTAAATGTTCTCCCTTTGGGTATTTATTAGTCTGTCCATTTAATGTGTTTATTCCATGTCAATGTTGTACCATGTATTTCAATTACATGGTTATTGCATACATACTGTTCAAAATCCAAATATAACAATGTATCCAGATGAATGCTCTGTTAGTGTTTGTGTCTGATCCATGGCGACCACATTCTCAGACCTTTTTGTAAGCACTGCACTTTACAGAGCATACAGTTTATATTTAACTGGATTTTCTGGTTTGAAACCACAGTTTAAATAGAAGATGTAATGCCAGTCTGTCTGGGTGAATGTGCTTGTATTCCTTTTTTATTGTTAAAAACGTTTGCAGGTCCGGGTGAGTTGCCATATGAGCCTCAGCCTCCTGGGTTTGGACCTAATGGAAAGTCAACAGGCAAATATGGTGTGCTTTGCCAGTTTGCATTGCAAAAAGTGTCTTGGTTATTATGCCTTATCATTTTGTTTAACTTTTCCTTGATATGGCGATTATTTGTTAGGTGGTGGGGAATTACCATATGCACCAGAACCAGTTGACATCAGAGGTGAAGGGAAATCTAATTATGGTGCAGATATGTAATTCTAATTTGAAATGTTTTGTTTTCTTAGAATGTTCTGTTTTTGTACCTAATACCTTCCCCTTACCACAGTCTCAGTTATTGTTTAGATATACAGTACTTCAGTAGTTATCCATAACATCTTTGCTTTTGTTCATCCCTATAGGTAAACAATACCCATATGCCCCAGGCCCCATTGGACCTGCTGGACAATATGGTACTTGCTCAAAGTTGTATCGTGTTTTAAGATTTACTGTATCTATCCAACTGGGGCCAATTGGACCAGAGCATAAACATATATCCGGTTCACTACTTGTTCTTCACCACCCTCTTCTTTACTATTAGAAACTGCTGGTTTGCCTTACGAGCCGTTGCCCCTTGAACCAGAGGCAGTTGGCAAGGCATACGGTAGGCTTTACGTCCAGCATAGCCATCTGGTTGTATGTATGGGTTATGCGTTTATGGCCACACTACTCATACATCTTAAAATGTTTTACCTTTCCCTTTTTCAAATGTTCCTTAGAGAGAGAAAATGTGCCGACGGACACCGTTGCAGTGGAAGGGGAGGGAAAATCTATTGATACATACGGTAAGTTTGGTTCTCTAAAGCACAGTTCAGAGCAGTTATTTGCGACGCAACTAGCGGTAACTCGCAAAAAAGTCCGAACGTCTGATCTTGAAGTGGTGCGCATCAGAGAAACTAGCTAAGAGTAAACGCTCAAACGAATAATGCCTTTTGACATCAATCTAGCGTTATGCTTATTTAAACGTTCTAAAACTACTAGTTCTACAAATGTTAGTTCAGACCGCTGCAACTTTTGTCTGCGACGTTCTAAAACTGTTTCGTTGCGTCGCAAATCTTTGGTCTTGACTAGCCTTCAATCCGACATCGTTGTTTTCTATTATGGGTTGTGTTTGTTCTGCACTGGTTTAAATGTAAAACATTTTGCTTTTTTTTCTCTCAGAAAATGTTGGTTACATAAATGGACAAGTACATCCAGAAGGTAATTGAAACTTCGTCTTAAGTAGTTATTCATAAAATAACTACTACTGTCATATTTTTGGCACACAAGCAATGCATTATTTGGCAATTAAATGTTTAGCCTTACTTAACTGTATGCACAGGAGAGCACACACTAACACCTCTTGTAAACTTGTAAATACATGATGTATTTGTAAGAATAGTTCATGTCGACTACACCACTAAACTGTAGTGGGCATTAGCTAACATTCTCTAATTTTTCTGGTTGTGTTGTGAATATTGATTTCAGCTTACACTCCACAATTCCATTCCTCCCTGTGTTTCTTACATTCCCTGCCCTTCCTCCCAACCCTACCTGCACATCCCCTTATTCTCTACATCCTTCTAAAGAAATTTCCTTTCCCGCAGCACCCACACCTGGTGCCTCCCTTGCCTACCCCCCTATCCCCTCTTTTGTACCAGTAGTTTCATCCTTCCCTCCTGAAGTTGAACCAGAAGAAGTTTTGGATGCCCTGCCAGAGCCTGTGGGTACAACCAGTCTCATCCTGGAATCCGACACGCCCGCACCTCTTTTAACTGAGCAGCCGGACACTTTGTTGCCTCATCCGCCACACCAGATACACATTCAGCAGCACCTCAAGCTGCACATTCACCCACAGGGCAAGTCCTGGAGAGGTAATCCAATTTATTATTTAGTATTTTACATAGTTTCTCTGTCAAAAGAAAGCCATTTTGATTTGATTTCTGATTGAATTTTCAAGACTCCCAATTTGAATTTTGGTTTTACATTTCCAGGAAACAAAAGTGGCAAATACGAATTGAATGGATTCTTTGGAAATGGTGGCTACCAGGGTAAAAATGTCTATAATCTCATGTAATTTTAACAGAAAGTAACAAAGTAAGACATACTTTTTTTAACATTAATTTGTAGCAGTACTCACAAAACACTGTGAACCACTGTGAACCAATTGTGTTATTTGATTGAAACAACATCTTAAAGAATTCTTTTACTTTCTTCTACGGAAGTTCATATCTTTGTTTAATGTGTACTTGTTTGCTTTGCATTTTCTTCATCCGTCTCTTTCTTTCTTTCATCATAGGTTGACAGGGGTGCAAGTGGCATTTACAACATCTAATTTAGAATCAGTTTTTCAATGTTATTGTTATTGGTTGGTATATATTTTCATGTTTACATTTTTTATTGATTTCTTGTTTTATTTTACTCCCATGTCATTCATAAATTTGTATTTTCTGTCTGTTTCGTTAAAAGAAAAACACTTGAAATTGTGTTTTTGTTGTTGTTTTTTTGTGTTTTGGTATATCTGCATTAGTTGTCTTACCTTTCTATCCTGCACTTATTTGTCATACTCATCATGCAAAGAACTACTCATGAGGTTGTCTACTGCAAATACCCATGATGTCCTCAGCCTATGAACTCGAACTCAGATTAATTTATTTTGCATGGGAAAGTCTTTTTTTTTACAACCTGTGGGAAAAACCTGTATATTTTTGGACCTAATAAAACAGACTCAATATTATTTCCTACTCTTCTCATGTATTTTTTATCCATTGTGCATTTTATTTCATTTGAACTGTACGATAAAGAATACCATCTTTCTTCACATTGACATTTTGCATGATTTTGAACAACCGACTATAAATACAACAGTGTAATGGCGGATATTGGTTTAGCAATGAAGGTTTTACAATCATCTGAATCTTAAATCCAATCTTAAAGAGCATCTTCTTTATTAAGGACGTAACTATTTTCCTTATGAAGTTTTTGTTTGACAGAAATAATATGAATGACATTGAACCAGTGGGAGCACGGTGCACCCACGAATAAGCACACAGGACTCCCTGCTGAGGATTACACCAAGGATTTAACCCTATGAATAACAAGTGAGTGCTGATTGGTCCTAGGAAAAGCTTGCCACCTTGCAAGCTCAACAGGTTGCAAGCTTGTAGGTGCAATACCTATCAAATGGTGGGTTTCAAGTGCCAAAACAAATGTAATATTTGTCTTGACTATGGTTGGGCCTGCAGTAATTCCTGGAGCCACTTTTTAGGATGTAGTGGTTACTGTACTGTCCTGTCAAATTGATGCACATTACATTAAGGGAGGCATTGGTTTGGGGGAGGACATAATGGCATTTTGGAAGGGACCGAGACTGTTGGACTTTGCAAAAACGCCTCCACATCTTCAATTTAACCAATACGTTTTAAAAGGCTATCGGCCAGTGTCCACCTCTCAAGAGTGCCTCAGAAGCCTTTTCTATATGCACAATGAATTTGGGAACATTTACACCCATGGTAAGTACATTTACAGAAAAGTATTTGCAATTAGTAATTTGCATTGTTTGTGTTCAAATATATTTTCAAATGTATGTGATAAACTGTATGACTGCATTTGAAATTATTAATTTAAATACAATTTAAAATGTTTGGTTGGTTAAATGAGCCATGTACTGGTTTTAGTTAATTACATTGTGGATTTAAACCACAATATGCACGTTGCAGTGCAAAACAAAAAGGAAATTATTTGATGCATTCAAAATGATGCCTTCTTCAGTCATGGACAATTAAGTCACTGCTCTCCTTTACGGTCATTAACATACACATTTAAGAGTCTTCGTAAATGAAGTAAGGGAACCGGAGATTAACTGTAATCTGTGAGGGCAATCCCTATCTTGGAAGCATGTTGACCTAAAGAAATTGTATTTTGGTGAGATGCCTTCATTTAGAGGGTAAAAAATATAAATTTTAGAAGACACATCTCAACCACTATTGAAATTAACCTTATACAAAACGTTTTTATATACTTTAACTTTTTTAACGTTATCACAACATAACTGTTTCATATGTGCTGTGCTGTACATCAATCTGGCTGGATAGCCTCATTCACATCTCCACAGTCATTTTCTACTGTACATGGACCTTTCTAGCTGGTCCTTTAAGTCCATTATCACTAACACTCTTACTGAAGAGACCTGGAGGAGATTATCAGGGGAGAGTTCTACAATAAGCTCCAATACATTGCTACCTTTAAATTATGCTTGGCTTGGCAGGAAAAAAAACAAAAGCCATTTGCTTTTGTTCTTTCTCAAAAACCAATGTCATGCATGCATTCCAATGGCTATGTTATGTTTAGTTCCATTGATGGAATCCATTTGAGCCAATACAGGTATTTCAAGATATAAAAGATAATTTGCACAAAACTGTTGCCTTATAAAGACACCTTTGGAATGCAATAGTTGACAGTTTGAAACTATTAGAATGAAGGTCTGTTTACAGATTTCCAAACATTAATCTAATGTAAAGGTGGAAAGACCAGTGCCAAAGTAGTCTAATTATCTAAAACTAACCGCAATGTTTCAAAGTTTTGCCAACCGCTTTGTCTAACCGCAGCTTTACTTTGTGTTTAGGTATCCCATTCATTGGTTTCCTTGTGTTGCTGCCCCTCAGTATTCCCTGGGCGGAGGTGGAATCCACCTGGATTGGTGTTTTACACTACCTTGCTTGTCTGTCCCCCACTGTGGGTTCTGTCCTCTACCACCTGTTTATGAACCACGAGGGAGGGGAGCACGTCTATGACACCCTCCTCTCATTGGACATGTTTGGGGTGTGCCTGGTCAACACCTTGGGTAAGTTTACAATTAAGTTTCCTGGAGCTCAAGTGATATGGGAAATGTTTTGGGTTTGACTGACACTTACCTGCACTAAACTACATTGTCCCTGTGCCCATTGTGCCCTTTTAGAACCAGCAACAGCTTGCATAGTAAGCCTACAACTAAGTTTGGTGGGAAATTATTTTTATTACTGTTTGGAAGTTTCTTTCATCAGAGCCAATCTTGTTTAGCTAATTTCCTGTTCTCGGTAACTGCTTCCATGGTGTGAATAGATAACCACTAATAATACAGCACGCCAAGATTGAAGTTTCTGTTCTTTGTAAAGTTGACCTGGCAATGTCCTTTATTTGTTCCCCAATCTACTGCGCTGCCACCAGGAGCCCTGCCTATTGTCCACATTACCCTCCAGTGCTACCCGGTCACCCGTCAACTGGCAATGCTGGCATACCTCCTCCTCTCTGTCTATGGCATCATCTGTGCAACCACAGCCCGCACTAATGTCGGCCGGCTGCAAGCCTTTGTTGGGCAGGCCCTGTTCCGCTTTGTTCTCTTCCTCATGCGCTGGCATGGCAGTGGGGTAGGCAGTCCAGAGTCATTGCGCCTCTACCTCACCATGGACCTACTGGCAGTGGTTGGGGGCCTGGTCAACGTAATCCAAGTCCCAGAGCGCTTTAACCCAGGTCTGTTTGACTACTGGTGCAACAGCCACCAGATCATGCATGTAATGGTCATCTGTTCTATTTTCTACATGCACTGGGGCATGCTAGAGGATTTAGCCTGGCTTAAGTCCTTCCAGTGCCCTGGTTAGTGAAAAGGACCAACACCAACAATAGGTAAAGGGTTTGGCATAATGGAAGTGGAGGAAAGGATGAGAGTAAAGTTGTTCTTGCAAATGCACTTTAGATCTAGCTGAAGCCTTGTTATTTTGTTTGAATACACCATCCAAGTGTAATGTGCAATTTAAAACTATGGCTTTATATGGATTAAATGTTTGAAACAAATGGTATTTGTTTTGCTAGTTAAAAAATGTAAAGCTTGTCAGATTTCGGTACAGTATTTGTAATATCCTTTTTAAATCCTATACTCTAAAATGCACTAGTTTACATTTTCATATAACAAGTTATTTTTAATGCACTTAATTCTGTGATAAATACAACATTTTTTTTGTCTTGTTTACAGTGTCATTCATTTCAGCAAGTGTCTTGGATTTATGAGAACAAAATTACACTTGAATTGTACTGTATGGTTAAACTGTTTTATTGCAAGAAAGAGATAAATATGTTTGAAAGTAACATTTACAGTTCCAAAACTAATTTTAAAATGAAATCTGTAATACAATGAACTGTATGCATTTAGCACTGCAAATTTGTTGAGATTTTTTATTTCCATCTCAACTCAGATGGCACAAAACATAGCAATTCTTTTTTTTCATAGCATTCATATAAGCATTGGTCTAGACACAGCAAATATAGGCCGTCCAAAATAAGCAACCAAATTAAACAATTAAGTGAGTAGGCGAGAGTGTACGATGACAGATTGGTGTGCAATCATTTGGCACCAAAAAAAACATACCAAAGTGGCTTTGATTCTCCTAACAGATGTTACTAGTTTATTAGGCAACACTAATGCATGGTGAGGAACCTTTCACACCTGGGGTGCTGCGATAGACTTCCACCCCATCTCCACTACAGCCATCAGGCTCCTATCTATTCTCAGTGAACGACCAACATTCTCGGTCTATTTCCCTGCCCTGTTTTGCATGTGGTAAGTTATCTGTTTGGTGCTTAGCGTCAAGTGATGCCGTAGTGAATCTGGGCCATTAGTCCTCATCTGAGCTGCTGTCTTCTGGCTCAGAGAGGTCAGCTATAGGAAAGCGCAAGAGAGCTGCCACTCCGCTGAGCTGGGTGAGCTCTGAGAAGAAAGTACAAACAAAGTCAACAACACTGTGCTCAAAGGTGGTTGTTTACATACAAGACATGTCAAAAAAATACAGGCAACTACTCACGCTCGCCAGAAACATGAAGGCTTGAAAATATTCTGTGAAATAAAAACAGCGTATCAGTATATTTGGAGCAGACAGTCAAATTTAAGACAGTTTTGTACATTTGATTTGACTGGCACATGGTTAACTTTACCTTACTGTACCACCATTGTCTCTTACGTTGTCAACCAAACGCACATACCGGGCCCTAGTGGGAACATCCTGGTGCCTAAAAGAACAGATCAACATAGTGAAACACACACACACACACACACACTTGGCCTTTGGTCTGCCACAAAAACATTCTTTACAACATACCTGAACAGCTTATCACTTATCAACAAAATGTCAATTGCCAAAGCTTCAGCAGCTTTCTCCACATGAGCCAGCCTGCACAGCAACGATAAAAAGAAACGATCAATATGCTGCAGCATTGGTTGTAACTTGTAACTGCCACCCAGCATGTTATTTCATCCTTACCCATAAAATGCTCTGTCCGGTTCATATTGGAGCATCTTGTAGAAGTCCTCAAGGGCTTTGACCTCTCCTGCGGCCTGTAAGTTACACACACTAGCAATTAGCACACGGACAAGTGCTCATTTAACTACTTGGTAACCATTATTGGAGTACAATACACAAAACTATAAACATCATAAATTGTGGACTTTGTTAAAAACATGATATATTTTGAAGATAATCATGGTACAAACCTTTGTATCTGACAGCCTACTTGTGACAGTGGGATCGGATAGGATTTCTAAGACAGCATACAAAAAAATAAGAATAACTGTACTGCTTGAGATGGATGATCAAATAAAGGTATCTGAATCCTATCATTCCTACCTTTAAGGGAGTACTTGTGACCTGATGATGAGTGGACCAACACAAACTTGGGCCTGTTCTCAAGAAGAAGCTTGTTATCCTGTCGTACTGCCTCCTTGAAAAGATATGTAATAAACTGGTCCTTCACAAACCCTGGGCTGGCCACCAATATGCACTTCACCACTGTGGGAGAAACAAGAGAAATTATACAAAAATGTTATAGGAGTAGGTGGGGGGTATTTGTATGTATGTATTTGTATAAATGTGTATGTATAAAAATTAATAGGGATAGGTGGGGGGCGTTTGTATGTATTTATTTGCATATGTTCTTGCATATTTGTGTACACCATATACTCACCTTCAAAGTTGATGTGTCGAAGAATTGCCTGCATCACGGATTCATAGAATCTCTCCAATGCCTAAGTAAAAAAAAGCATTTGATAAAATATGTCTATCGTGTTACTTAAAGAGCAAGTGTAGGGATAAATATTCATTGTTAAATAACACGGCCAACAAATTTCCTGGCATTTATCTGGCCTTCTTATAAGAGCGTTTGTTTTAGGCATTCCATTGGCAAAGTGCTGACCTTCTCGTGCTGTGTGCAACTGCCTCTCCTCTTGCGCGGAATAGTGACTTCCACTTTGGCTCGCAGAAGGGTCATGGCAGGGGTCACCAGCACCACGTTGGCCAGGCCCTCCTGCATCACCACTGCAGCTACGTCAGCCTTTTGAGTGGCATCACACGCCTGTTCTGAGGGTTGAAAGGGGACTTTTAATTACTTACATAACAGTGTGGCAAATAGGATAATTTAAATAGTTTACGGTACACTGGATAGTTGGAATAATTAATATAATAACTATAAATGTTATGATGATTTATATGATAACATATTTAATGCCATTGGTGAAGACCAGTGTTTCCTGTGAATTCATGAAAATCTTTCATGTTCACTGACAGCCTCATATGCAGTTGCGTACAGGAAAACGGACAAATTGTTCAATCTCGTAACACTTGGTTGTTTCAACTTCCGTCATTTGAAATAGAATTTGTTGTTCTTTCTAGTTTATTTGCATGTATCCATGCATGCATGCCTTTTGTTTCAAATGTGTGGTAAGAGGTAATGCTGTTATTTTATTGTGTATAGTCCCAAAAACTTACAATGACATGAAAGATTCACTGGGACATGAACCGATGATTTTATTATACCAATGAACATGAAGCCATAGAAATGAGAAGCCTTAACTAAACTTGTGCTTACCGATCCTATCAAGCACAACACTATCCCAAATCTTTTTGGCAAGTGTGAACTTTCTGTTAAGCTCAAGCTCAATCGTGTGGTAGGCTCCCATCTAAAAAGATGAAAACCAAATAATTAACCAACATTCAGACATTCATGTCTATGAATCCATAAATATAAATGAACAACAGCTTGCACGAAAAAGATAAAAACGTTTGCTTAATTGTTCATAATAAATATTTGCAGGATACTGGATCTTATATAACAAACTTTCAAGAAAAAGCTAACGTACATTGCAACTAACCAGTACAGGTAAATCTGCCATTGTCATCTTTCAGCTTCTGACCTTGACATATTGATTCTCCTCCAGATTTGTTCCTTTCACCCTCAACTGACATGCCTGGGAGTCAAAGTCAATGGTCTCCACACACACAGTGAGGGTGGTCCTTACTCTGGAGCTGCCAACGCTGCCAGTGGCAGATTCTGTCTGCACCTTTCTGTGATAAACAATAGATAGATGAATAACACCTGATGCATACTATGTTATGAATGGATTGGATACTACACTGCATGTTCTGTGATAGGGCTGCCAAGTGGTGGGGTGGTTGTTACCACTGATGAGGCACTCCTCACTAGTATGTATCAACTCTAAAGCTTTTAAGTTTGTGCTTTAGCTAGGCTACATTGTGGGATATACAGGCCCAACTAGGCAACCACCACTTATGATACAGCTTGTTTAAGTCTTAGTTTGAACATATCTGCACACCAAAAAAAATCACATCCATACACACATTTCATTCACACTCTTCCTTATTTACACACTAAAGGTGAACATATTCGTATGACTCAATCTCAAACAGAACCATTTGGATGTGTTTAATACCAGACGTAGGCTTGTCAGCAGAGGTAATGTACCTGATGGTAGAGGCCCTTAGACTGTCCCCGACTTGCAGCAAATTATAGGTGTGCCACATGTCTTCTGCCTCCTCCGGCATCAGTGTCACCTGCCTGAAAAACGGCACACATCAAAACATCGTGTTGAGTAATAAAGTTTATATAAAAGTATACAACGTTTCAAGCAGGCCAATTAAATTTATATTTAATCAAGAGCTAATGATGGTGGAAGTCGTTCTGGAATAGTAGGTGCACTGACAGCCATGTGCATATACAGTAACATAGACCGGCAGCTGCGTTTCCTGGCCGAGACTCCAAGCTTACTATTGCTAGTGCCACTTACCCGGCATTGTCCTTTTCAATATCTTTATGTAACAACTTCATGGCCGCATATATGTCGACTGTATTATCGGCGTTTGTGAAAATAGAAAAATTGGTTTAGTGTTGAATTCATCCTTTTTCTTCAATTAGTCAAGCCATTTTTCTGAGTAAAGAATGAATTGCCCAAGACAGGTTGGTCGCTGAAACATTGCGTCACGGCTAAACAGGATTTTCTGTTATGTTTTTTTTCATTATTTGGTCACTTCCGTGGGTTTTGCTTCATTGCGGCAGAAAAACAATAAACGTTGTTTCTCATTTAAGTTGGTAAACACTTTAATTTATGTACGTAGACTGCTACTACAAATGATGTATACGTGTCGATAGTCTATTTTTGAAAAGTTGTTTATATGAACAAAAACATTTGTTTGGACGTGAGAGATGTCCATCCAATCAGCGTATAGATTCGCTGGCAGTCTCTGAAAATGGGCCAATGGCAGACAATGTATTAACGTTCCACTTCCGCTTAACCTCATTTTCACGAAAGGAAGCTTCAGCCAAGATTACCTACTTTTTGTCGAGGGCAGGGCGTTTAACGTTCGTAAGAAAGTGGACGTTCTAGCGACCATTAAATACATTTAATTCGGTAAATGTTTAATTCAAAGCAAAAATTGTTGGCTGATGTGTGTCTTTGACGTTTATCCGTCTTAATTATAATTAATTTACCCTTCAGCGTCAAGTTTTGAGGCGCTAACGTTACCTCAAATTCTGGCGCAAGGTTAGCAGGCTAACGATAGCCGATTAAACTAGCTAACGTTAGCTCCGCTAACACAGTAGCTAGCTACACCTAATTTGTGTCTTAAAGACTTTCCTTCTACCAACCAACTAAATTATCATCAAATATTAGCCAGGCTATGGCTGAAGCTGATAAATTGAACATCGATTCTATAATCCAACGTCTTCTGGAAGGTAAGGCTCTCGACGTTGAATATTTAACTTGCCTCCCAATGTCTCGGAAAATTCCAAGTGCGTTAGTTAGCCTGCCACTACTGTTGTAACGTAGCTAATCACATTGATTAGCATGCGGTACAGATAGCTTGTCATAAAGCTTAGCTGACGCTAAACCGCACATCTAAGTTTACAAACTTTTTGGTAGTTAGTCGACAATACACGTAAGACTCCCATTATATAATGCTGTAATGTAGCGTAGCCTCAACCGTAGTGTCGAACTTCAGCTGTTTTTAGTAGTTGACTATGTGTACACAAATACGTTCTGAAAGTCTTTGATTCACAAATATCTTCACAATCTGCAGCATTAAACGTTAACATTTAGCTAGCGTTATAATGTTGATCGAGCAATGAAAGCAGTATACAGTACTGCATATATACAGAGGTATCTTTTCCAGATGACATTTGCGCCGTTCTTTGAACTAATGTTACAAAGTGTACTTGGCCTACCGATCAGCATTAGTTCATTATCATGCAACTTTTTCTGTGTATTTGAAACAAGGCTTTAGAAATATTACCCTATACAATTGGGTCAGATGCACAGCTCATCACAAATGCATCGTAAAAACAACATGTAATTTAATTCCCATTGCCTTTTTTTTTGTCTCTTGTATAGTGAAAGGTTCCAGACCTGGCAAAAATGTTCAGCTGACAGAGAATGAGATCCGGGGTCTCTGCCTCAAATCCAGGGAGATATTCCTCAGTCAGCCAATCCTACTGGAGCTTGAGGCACCGCTTAAGATTTGTGGTGAGGTCTTGTGGCTTTCAGTTGTGTGCCATTTAGACTTGAAGCCTAAAACTCTGACAATAATGCAACTTTGCCATGTGCAATGGCTAGCATTAGCATTTCTCTGTGTTTTTATTTTGTTGTAAGATAGTGCTGTTTCAGTTTGAACTTAGTGTTTGTATCTCAAGGGTTTGGTCTTAGCCAAACTGATGCCCTTCTTTATTCTTCAAGAATACTCTAATCTGGGCTACATGAATGAGTCAGTCTATTATTTTGTAGAAGGCATGCTCATTTAATGTGTCACTATTTAAATTTGTGGAATTTTTTTCCATCTGTCGTCAGTGGAAATACTTGCCTTAAGTGCCCATATTTGGTTTGCTTAATTCAAATTCAGCTTCAGAATAGTATGAACATGTGGATGTATGTGACTGTGTGCCGCTCAGGATTTTTTTTGACATGTTTCAACTCAAGAAGTAGTACTTTGTAGCATTGCAAAATTGTTTGATATTAACACAACATATGGTGGGCCAAACGGCCCAAAATTTTTTTTTTTTTAATTCAAAGGTGAATTGATTTTGGCACAAGGACATTGTACGGAACCTTTATTCAAATTCCTTAACTCAATTTGCATCTCACTAAAATTTGGAGTTCAATATTTTAGTTGTTCCTTTGATTACTAATTGTTTTGTATGGTACAAAACAATTAGTAATCAGAGGAACAACTAAAATAATAAACTTTCCAATTGATCCAATTGCATTAATCTGCAACCCTTTTCCATTTTTTTAAATGTAAACATGGCAGAACAGTAACTACTTCAAGTAATACTGTGTTTTTAACTAGGCGATGTCCATGGTCAATACTATGACCTGCTGAGGCTGTTTGAGTATGGAGGCTTCCCCCCTGAGAGCAATTACCTGTTCCTTGGGGACTATGTGGATCGAGGGAAGCAATCCTTGGAGACCATCTGCCTGCTGCTGGCCTACAAGGTCAAATACCCAGAGAATTTCTTTCTTCTGCGCGGCAATCATGAGTGTGCATCAATCAACAGAATATATGGCTTCTACGATGAGTGTAAGTCATGTGGCACACAGACCCACTACATTGTAAACGTCTACTGCAGCAAACTGCATTTAGGTGTGGTATTTTTGTTTCAAAGGGGTTTTATTGCCATGTGTACAGTGAACTCTTAATGCTTTGTTTTCACAACTTGGGTAGGATAATGTAGATGCAGAAATACCTACGTTTTTTTCCAAAGTAAAGCATGAATATGTGGCACATGGAATGTTTTTTTTTTTTGCTTCAATCTTATTTCTACCAGTATTCTGAATAGTCTTTATAGAAGTGCACACACTTTACATAACGTAGCCAATGTAAATGCGACTGGTTCCCTTTGTTATAATGATCCATGAGGAAGTTGAATTGGCAATAGCAACCTGTCAAACAACACTGATAAACTACAACCCTGAGGTAGACTAAAGTGCCAAGGTTCACTGTTCATCACCTACCTTTGCAGTCTGTTATGTAAAGCGTAGCCCAAGTCTAAGCATAATACTTGTGTAGTTAAGGATAAGGTTCTATATGCCTGTAGATAAGATAATGAAGCTTCTGTTGCGACCCGCAGGTAAGAGGCGATACAACATCAAGCTTTGGAAGACTTTCACCGACTGCTTCAACTGCTTGCCTGTGGCTGCCATCGTGGATGAAAAGATTTTCTGCTGCCATGGAGGTATGCTGATGCTTTCGTTTGTAAAATTGATTTCCTGCCCTTGGAGTGCTTAATGTCAATAATCTGGTTGTTGGTGCTTGAAGTCTTGCCACCATCTACCTAATTTTATCTCCCTGTAGGTTTTATATGGGCAATATCAAATTGAAGGCAATATATTATGTGTTGTTGGCAAACTATTGATAAACGCCCTCATCCGATGTCTGTTCAGAAAGTTTGTCACTCCAAGAATGAGTGAAAGCTGAACGTGGGTTACCACTGATTTGAAAAGGAATTTATGCTGTGCAATTGTATTTAACACTGCTGACTTACACCATTAGGAACCATGTTTACTGTATCAATTTCTTGAACATATCTGGAACACATCCATGAAGCAGATAAAAGTGGTTTACGCATATGGGCACACTTTGCAGGTGGACTTTTCCCCATGGTTTTTACTTTGTATTAAAAAACAGGTTTTTCATCAAATCAACCTAGTACCTTTAAAATTATCCCTCTATCCTGTCAGGCTTGTCCCCAGACCTCCAGTCCATGGAGCAGGTGCGCAGGGTGATGCGCCCTACTGATGTGCCAGACCAAGGCCTGCTCTGCGACCTGCTCTGGGCAGACCCTGACAAGGATGTGCTGGGCTGGGGCGAGAATGACCGTGGCGTCTCCTTCACCTTTGGTGCTGACGTGGTCACCAAGTTCCTTCACAAGCATGACATGGACCTCATCTGCAGGGCGCACCAGGTAAGTCTTGAGCGGTGGTCAAGGTTCTCTGGTTCTTATGAAATCAAGAGATTATTTTGATTTATTAGAGGTATATTTACGTCAACATTTCAAAGTGCTTGAATTTAAAGTACCAGTCAAAAGTTTAGCGCAAGAATAGAAATGTAATTTCCTTTGATATTTTTTACTTAACATGAATAAATAGGCTACTGATTGCTGTATCACATGCCACCTGCCTAGAGAAAGTGAGGTGGTTATGTTCTTGCATCAGTTTTTTAAGTCTAACGATGCAGAGTACTGTACAGCCTGCAATCATTCAACTTCGGTCATTCATGCAGTTTGAAACAGCGGCTATCAAGCGAGAAACCCAATGTTAGCGAGCCTACTGCGGTGCTGGTGCTCGTAAAATAAACAGTGACTTGGCTCTTCAACTCATAAGTATATATATATAACGCTCAACTTGCACAGTACATTGTTTTGCTGTGTTAAGACCACATAGTTTTCCATCACTCTTACACAACACAATTGAGAAGTGTTCACACATGGCTAATGTCAATAAAAATGCTCAGTGTTTTGACTATAATTACCCTGGAACCACCTCCAACTATGCTGAGTGTGGTTCTTGTATTTGAGGGAATTGAGCTGGGAAAGGCCTTACTATTTAGGAATGAGCCAATGTGTGCCCCTTTTTTATCATAGCAGCTCTCAGGCCAGAATCCCTATGTGTTTATGGTTTATTTTTCTCCTCCTGGATGTTTTATAAATTAAGCCCTTGACATTTCTTGAATTCTTGGTGTTAATTCCTGCACCGCCCACTCCATATATACTCATCATGGTCGATATTATTTACAGGATTGTTTGCTGTGGTGAGTGTGCTTAGTAATGTACGTCTTTCATCAATGGGTGTGAAGTACCAGTGGAACTTTGTATGTGGAATTTTAGAACTATTGCTTTCACCAGTCATGCTCCTGTCTACCTGATAGTATTTCAAGAACAGTCAGGAAGCGTCTCTGAAGTTTTGAATCAGGGCCACTAGTGCAGGTCGGTGCCTCAGGTATTAGCTTTAAGATAAAAAAAAGATTAAACAGCTAGCCAGGTGTTAATGCATACTTTTGTTGTGCTGTAAATTGCTGTATTGTAGTTTATTTTCCATAAGTTCTGATAATTTACACTACTGGTTTCATCAAGCAGATTGATTCCATCAGACCTCTGCAAAGCAAATGCATCTCTCTTCCTCAGGTAGTGGAAGATGGCTACGAGTTCTTTGCCAAGAGGCAGCTGGTGACGCTGTTCTCAGCCCCCAACTACTGTGGGGAGTTTGACAATGCTGGAGCCATGATGAGTGTGGACGAGACCCTTATGTGCTCTTTCCAGGTAAACTGTCCGGGGACCAGCAATCTTAAACATATCAATGTGTCAGTGTTTTAATAGTATTGTTGAATGGAAAAAATGGTTTTAGTTATGCTTATCAAAGGTTAGAGTTTTGTAGTATTGCTATTCTAGAGCCTTTCGAAGTGTCATTCAATTATTGGCAAAAAGCTCCCCATTTCGAGACCAGTAAACATCTCTTCCTGGTATGTGCGTTATTTGTTTACCTGGTAGTACAAGTTAAGTTTTGAAGCATAGTCCATTTCCATATTTCCATGTTTAGATAGTGATGATTCAACATTGTCACCTGGGATAATGAAAGTGGAGTGATATGAGCACACTCCCTCTAATAGGGCCACACAAGCACACACCTGCTGATTTACTGAATCCTATTTCATCTTTTTATTTTTTATTAGTAAGTTCATTTCTATTTGAAATTGAACGAATTAATGCCTCATATTGGTATAAATAATAAAAATCCAAGTTTCTAAAATGGAGGGAAAATTCCATACCCAACGCACAAAATTGAGAACCGTTGTTCGGCTGAAGTATTGCTTCTATTATTTAGTATTACACCGCAACTTGTCACTGTGGCTCAACCTGTTTTTGCATTATTTAAATGCTTGGAATGTTTTGACACCAGATTTCCTTTTACCAAAGCTTGTACTCTATTTACCCTTGTTTTTTTTTTTCTCCTCAGATTCTCAAACCGGCAGACAAGAAGCTGTTCTATGGTGGCGGAGGGGGCATGGGCTCTGGTCGCCCAGTCACTCCCCCCAGGAAAGCTAAGAAATAACCCCACAGCCTTCCCTTCAGCCTCGGCATCCAAACTCCTCATGCCTGCCCTCTCTACCTCTCTTTCCTCTTTCACCAAACAGCCAGAAATCAAACCAGTACCCAGGGCTTTTTCCTTTTTTATCTGTAATTCTTAAAACATTTAATGTGATGAGTTGTCTGAGTGGATGTGTATGAGCGAAACACACTAGATGTGTGTGTGTGTGTGTGTGTGTGTGTGTGTGTGTGTGTGTGTGTGTGTGTGTGTGTGTGTGTGTGTGTGTGTGTGTGTGTGTGTGTGTGTGTGTGTCTGTGTTGGTGAGCTAACATTAAATTGTGTGTGTGTGTGCGCGCGTGTGCACTCGTATGTGTTCATTATGTGCAAAAGTGTGGGAGATTTATACTATCCTTTCTCTCTCCACTTTGCCCCATTGAAAGGTGAAACCACAGTGTCTGTCTGTACAGTGATTGTGATTCAAACAGCAGCTTGGGGAGATGGAGACTGCTGAGCTGATGAATATATCAGTAGACTCCTGCAAGCAGATGGTGTGTATGTTTTTAGAGGGGGGATTAGTCGGTTTCCCTGTCCTCTGTACTGTAAAATGTCAAACAGCTGTGTGTGTGTGTGTGAGTATTGTGTGACCTCTGATAAGATGCTAATGGATCCTTGAAAAGGAGGGGTCAAGTGTATTTCCTCCTAATAAGAGTTTGATGCACTTCTACTCACACATACAACCCTTTTAACATTCATACACTGAGCCAGAGCTATACAACCCCCTTCACAATTTAGCTTTGTACAGATTTGATTACTTGAAAGATTTTTGTGAATTCGTTTTGTAGTCTTTCATCAAGTTGACCAATAAAGCAAGAATCTGAGTTGAACTATATTTCACTTGGTTTTATTGTAAATAATTTTATGTATGTTGCATGTAGTTGAGAGCAATCTAAGCAAAATCATAGCTATTTGTTCTCCTAACCTATGAAAAAAAGAAAATCTGTTAAGTCTTGGATTTGGCCCTCTTAATGAAATGCATTTAATGCTGAAGTGCATTTGCTTACCCAAAAAAGATAATACAGTTTCCATAGCTCCACGCAATGTTTTATCAAGTAGATATGTGCTGTTTAGGCCAGCATTATGCTGGTCTTGGTGTCGAGGCCTGACCATTGTGTCTCAACTCATCCACAGGGTGGCACTCTTGAGCTCATTCAACTTACACTATAAAGTAACTAATCATGATTGAAGTAATTGAGGTGAAGTATTTTGTATATAGTCGTTTAAGCACTAATTTGTTATTGTTGGAAGTTTTTATTTTGAGGTGATATGTTTCACTTTTTTTTACTTGGCATTGAATTTGTGGTGTCTTAATTTTCTCTTTAGAAAACACTGCAGTAAAGAAATTATTGATTATCTTCTGCTCGGAACAAATCTTCAAAGATTAGGTCAATTTTTTTTACCCATATATCTATCAAAGAATATAATTTATGTTTCTAAGGTGTCACTCATTCTCAGTTTTCATTCATTCATCTTCCTGTCATCAACGCTTGTCCTTCAAGCTGTAAGGCCTATCGATGTGCCTTCATCTCGATCCCAATAAGGAAAGGGGAGAGTTAAGTTTAGACCCAAAAATGTCTTATTTATTCTGGAAAATTCTTGTTCGTGTAAAGTAGGTTACTGTTCTTAAATGGGTAAATGCATTTGCTAGGATGTGCATGTGTTTAAGAGAATAATTCAGTAAGTCAAGGAGATGAGTAAGAAAATGACTGTTGGCTTGTTGAGAGGGTGTATATCTATGGGGACTCTGCCATCATTTTGTATCAGTGCTGACCCTTATCAGATAAGCTCTTGTTGGATGGTGGTGTTACGGGACTGGCACATGCTACCTTACTCAAGTTCTAGACTCCTTGGTAAAGTGCACTTACTTAAAGTTGAGTTTGATCCCCCAACGAGGAACTATGTCATTCAGTAACAGCAAAAATCCTTTTAAATTTAGATTGATTACGTTTTTTTGTTCCAATTGGCAAATCAAAACATACCAAAAATGTGGATCAATTTGTGTCAAATTCGGATACGTGTGAATCAAGACTAATCGGTTTGTTAAGTACGGAGGGAGCTGAGTGTGTTTAACGGTCCACAATGAGCAACTCTTTACAAACGTATTGTTTTATAGTTCCTATCAAAAGTGTTCCCAACAAAAGTCTCTATTAGATTAAAGGGTGATCTAACATCACAACCCTTTGATCATTATTACAGTACAATTTCTGTTACTCTAAAAAAGCAAGCTTTCCTTGACATATGTATGGCTTTCTAATGCAAAGTACCAATGGTTTCTGTCCTACCTCACAGTGCAATTGATGAGCCTTTCGATTTTAACATGTGCCATAAAGATTCCTAACCGTTACCATAATATATGGAATTTTACGCTGTATATCCCTGAGGTTACCTATTACTCTGGTGAAATTCCCTAAACCTTTGGACTCAGTAGGAAGATTGGTGCAGCATGCATCTCCCATTGTATAAGAACTCAAAACATAATGCAGTTCCACGTTCACGTCTTAACTGGCATCATTTATTTCTGCATGTCTACACACAATAAACCTTTTAGTTGATTGTTTTTCCTATTACTCACCTTATGAAAAACTCCTATCAGTTTTTCAACTTTTACAAAAATAAGAGGCTTGTTTTACGATCAGCTCCCTTGTGGCTTGTATGTAGGATGAACCTAAGTGGATGGAATGGTGTGAACAGCTAAGAACTCCGTAATGAACAGTAGCACATGGAAATCCAAGGACAAAATGCCGCCCAATATTCTAAATCTATGCCAACATCCTATTTAGCTAATTGATGGATTCAATAGGTAATTCATCACCATGGAAAATGCAAAGTATTCCATCTAAACATTTACACAAAAAACAAACAAAAAAACAAAGCTGTTGGGGGTGCCATGCCCACTGCATAGTGTTACCTGGGCTATTTATACCAAGGGAGTAACTCTGGATTCATAGACTCAGCTGCTACTTCTATTCTTACTGTTAGCTAATGCTGTAAGAAGTACTCGGTTAATACCAATGCTATAGTCAACTGGTAATGATCTCATTGTTTTTTTTCTCATGCTTTAGCCTGTACAGGCCTAAGATGTTAGCCTACTTCATGAATAGTAGTGTTAATATTCTTTACCCAACAAAAATACATTTACTGTTAAGCTAAATTTATATTTCCTTGGAGTCCTGTGAGTTATGTCTTTTTTTTGTTAAATAAAATCATGCAACAAAGATATGGGGTTTCAATTATTTGGTTGTCACAGGAGGTATTTTTGAGTTTGTGTGGGCATGCAGCCAGGATTGTATTTCATGAGCCAAGATCAATGGGAGAACCCACTTTATAAATAGGTCCCCAGCGTTTATGAGGTAGTGGAGTGATACTGCATCCCTTAGGCATCTGGGTTTAGTCTGGAAACTATTTTTTCATTTTACACTTTCTAGCAGTTTTATTTGTTTGACTAGTTCCCTACCCTGAGTGACTTACACTGGCCCATACACTCACATGCACAGGCCAAGGTCAGGCGTAGTGACCTTGAAAGAGGAAGTGCAGTTTTACAGACTGCCAACCCATCCCCGACCATTGGACAAAGGGAAACTTGTCTATGTGTTATTACATTAAAACATACACCAACGTTTTCTTTTTAAAACCGATACTATGCCTATACTATGCTTTGATTGATTGAGAGTCCACTGTGTCTCACAGGCCCTCTTAGTTTGTACCGTGCCAGTCAGCAGGTTTGGACTTAGTTGCATAAGTTAGCTGTCCTCACAGCTGCAACGCCACAGTAGTTAACACTTAGGCAGAGCAAGGAACATGCGTTGTATAGAGTTCAGAAAGGGAAGAGAAGCCAAGGGGTTAAGGCGCAACATGGTGATCCCCCTCCTTGAGCGGAGGGTGTGGCACGTTAGCGCCACGCTAAGAGTGGCAGTGTAGAGGGGGAGTAGTGGGGGGGTGATCGGGGGTCCCTGGCTGCTGGGACTATACCGCCACAGTCTATACGCAGGCTTCAGACAGACAGAGGGCACTGACACTTCACCAATAGAGAAGGAGATGCAGGTGAAACCCTATCCTTCTGGGATATTGAGTTAAATGTCACTGCTCTAGCCTGAGGGAGACACTGACAGGCTGACCCTTTTCACAGCCCCCAAATCTCAGAGGTCAGGCAGGCGGTACAACAGCTGAGAGGCCTTAAGAAAGAGGATTGGTAAGGGAGAAAGAGACCTAGGCAAAGACATTGGCAGAGGAAAGAAACTCATACACATACAGTAAAAGTGTCAAGGGACACAACGAAGATGAGTACAAGATCAAATGAACACAGGTGTTGTGAGATAAGCATGGCCTTCACACTTTGAAGCGTGATCATCATGATATATTAAGAGTCGAGCATTACAATTTTCATGTTGTTATTGGGGTGGCTGTCTTTGGAATGGTACAGGTATAATACTGTAAGTGTGCCCACTTACACTGAAATATCATATCTTGCGTCATATTCCTAAAAACCCTAAATCAAAATAACTTGAACCATGAAACGTCTGAATTGACTTACAGGTACTTTCATAGTGAACGAGCAAGAGGAGTCTGCCTGTTATTAGTTCTACTTTCAAATCCCCTATTTAAGTACACGGCTACACCTTTATTGGGCTGACTGGACATCCTCCAGCAGGGCAGAGGGCTAGGTCAGTAGGTCAGAGGCAGCTGCTTACGGAGGGACACCTAGCACCATAGAACACCTCCCTCTTCACTAATATCTACTAATGTGTCTGGTTGTATAAAAGAGCCCTGCAAGACTAAACGCGTTCTGCTGCTTTTCCAATTTCAATATTGTACAAGTGTATTCAGCCTGAAGAATTGATATACTCACGCATGTCGACGAGTCCTATTGCTCAAGTTATGTAGATCGGCAAGTAACCTAAAAATACACGCTCATCTTCAGACCTCAAACAGCCCTACTCTCAGTGTAGTGCAGTGCAGTGCAATACCTACAGGGATAGGCTTTAAAAGGACACCTGTCCAGTTATTGATCACTAATGGTAACTTGAGTTCCTGTCCTGAGTCAAATGTTCCGGGGTGCCATTTTACAACGTACAGTCTAAACAAACTGTAAATCAAATTGCTAGTGAAATCAACATTGTATAGCAATTTACTTTGAGGGACAGCTTTACTGCCTTTATTAGGATGTTATGTCCTAGAGTTAACGCACAGAGGCAGGCAAAAACTGATATTAAGCAAAAATGTATTCTAAATTATGCTTTTGTGAAAAGAAAATATCGTTAAAAATAGAGAATGAAATGTTTTTAAAGAAGTGGTTTTATTGATATGATGATGTATGTGTTGTAGTTCCTTACTGACAATAATGGCCTTTTCAGTGATAATTCAAATAAAGTTTTATTCCCTGATTGATTTTTTTCTCCGTTTTAAGGTCTGTCTGGACCCTTGCACAACACTGGCCATTGTGCCTCGATTGATAGTTGCATGTTTCAAGATCAGCTATCTTGGATCTACATAAGCTGCGTCATATCTCCCAACTGCCTTCCTTGTTAAAAAAGGCAGATAAAACTTGATCTCTCTGTGTCAGGGGGTCTCTCCTCTGTGGTACGATAGTATGACATGCCGGGTCTCCTCCCGGCGTCCCAGTCACCCCTCTGGCCATTCCTCTCCGACTCGCCAGCTGCATGACTACTTATATTCTGTAATTCTCTGTCTACCTGTTTTATTCTCTCACTTCCATTCTCCTTTATTCATTTCAAAAGCCCTACTCATTGGTGTATTCAAATATTCAACAGCTTTGGTTGTATCAGTTCTTAAAATGTCTCATCATTCATCTGCCCCACACTTCTTTTTTGTGCATGTGTCTGTTACAGTGTAAGCAGTGCAGCAGTAAACAGTGTGCAGAGTTTGTGTAGTTTAGTCTGTGTGTTTTCAGATTGATAGGTGTCATAACGTAGGTCTGAACTAACTGTCCTGTCCTCTGCCCTTGTAAACGCCTGTGCACCATCCAAGCCTCAACTGTGTTACCACGCCCTACTAATACTTGTACTAAATTAACCTTCCGCAACCTCCCTCTTCGTTCTCTTACTATGTCTGCAGCACGGCCACCGGCTCGGCCCCTTCTTCAGTAGAAACCAGTTGAGCTGTCACTCAACGTGCCCCCTCCTCCTTTGACTGATCTTCTGTCTCGCTCTCTCACCTTCTCCCTTCTCCTTATTCCACTGACCATGCATGTTCCAAAAACAGATCTAGTTTTCATCCATGGTCCCCACCCCTCCCATAGTGTTCCCCCATATCCCCTCCTTTGCAATCCTTGTCCCTAGTTCCTGTCCAAGTCTACCAATTCACATCCCTGTTGCTTCATCTCGAGCCCCACCCTCACTCACCCTGTACCCTGCGATGGAATTTAGGGGTGTGCTCCAGCAGAGTGTCCACCAATCGTTTACATTGTGGCAGTATAAAACCCTGTCAAAACGTGAGCTAATTCGCTCTTTCTGTCAGTCCAGCAATCCTGAATTGGAGGGGTGTTAAGATCTGTGTGAGGGGATAGAGACAAACAAGGGACCGAACGAAGTCCCAACACCACACTTTTTAAAAAAGGGTGGAGGATTAAAGGTAAATATCTACAAAGAGCAACAACGAGACCAAAAAGACGCACGGATAGACGCGTGTAGAAGCCCCTTTCGCTTGTATTTAAAGTGTACCTTTGTGTTTAGAAGGATGGAGAACGGACACACAAAGTCCCCGGAAGAATGCCTGGCCTACTTCGGGGTGAGCGAAGTAACTGGTCTCACCCCTGACCAGTTCAAGAAGAACCTGGCCAAGTTTGGACCCAATGGTGAGAACCTAATGAGAATAGGGTGCATCACTTTTTGACTTAATTGTTACAGTGTGCAGAAATAGCAATCCGAATTTAGTGGGCTAAACATTTGATATCTGGATTGGCTAGAGTAAATTCAATCCCATCTGTGCTGTTGACAACTGGTGTGCCAGGACTATTAGAGGTTCTTGTCGTGGTGGAGTGGGAGGGGAAACATATTCAATACTTTTTTAGAAAGGAGTTGCAACAGGTGGTAGAAATGCAGAGACATTGAGAAGCAGAGACTTTGAGAGCTTTGAAGAGCTATTTAAAGATAGAAAACGAAGATGGCTGGAGAGGGAGAGAGACAGGTGACAGCTCAAGAAGCATCCTGGGTAATATAGAAGTCGGGCATTAACAGGATTATTTTAGGCCGAGCCAGAAGGGGAGGGGCTGCTAGACGGCTAATAGGTCAATCATCAGAAATATGATTGCTAATCCATTTTCAGTGGGATGAATAATCAGACTATCAGTGCTTTGTGTTTCTGTTTCTGTCCTCAAACCTACAATGAGGATAAGGTGTCACTTTGATATGTTGAGAGCACTGTGATTTGATAGGAATATTTGCAAGGACACATGAACACACAATCACAGTAATGACAACATAGCTTTTGTCGTTGATAATAAGAAGATTGAGCACTCCCTGCGATATGAAATTTAATAGGAAGTTTGGCCATTTCAGCCGCTCAGGCAGAAGATATATAGCCTGCAGTGTACTAGTTGTAAGCGTTTTCTCTATAAGTTTGTCAGTCGCTTCATTGTTATACTTCCTCAACACATTGAACTTGTTCTCATGTACCTATACTTAAAATATGTATGTTGCCAATGCCCACAAACAAGAGTTTGTTTGACCTTATTGGACTTAACAGAGAATCTGAGATATATCTATATCTGAACAAACTACTGTAATTTGTTAATGTTGAATTATGGTAAATTTCTGATTCATTAGCTTTACTTTTATGCTGATCAACTTTTTCTTCTATCATTTATTTTATCTGTTGCGGCCCCCAGAGCTGCCCGCTGAGGAGGGTAAGACATCACTCCCCCTCTGGAACATATACTATTCATGGAATTACTCCACTCATAACTTTACTTTGGAGTATTCAGTATAGAATTACAGTTTTGTTTTTCCCACCACTTCAAAATCCATTTAAATTGCAATTTACATATGAAGAACTTGTAATATGTAACAAAAATGTGCACACAGTTTTGTGAAAGAAACATTTATGACTCAGAACATACATGCTCCTGTATATGCACTTACAATTTGTGATAGACATGTTCATGAGTCTTGACTTTGAGTCATATTCTTTTATCAAATAAGTCAAATTTCAATGTCAAATTTTGTCGTTTGGCCAGTTTTACATCTACTTGTTCCCATCTTTCTCTATACATTTAATTGCTTTCAGGAGAAGCATAGATTAAAACAAGTTTTTTATTATCATATATTTTGTATACATATTTATGTATATATATCATTAGTATTACTTATTATACCTACATTTTAAGATGCCTTGTTACAGTGAATGTTTCTAATGCTGTTTCTCCCCCTGTTAGGTAAATCCATCTGGGAGCTGATTGCTGAGCAGTTTGAGGACTTGCTTGTCAGGATTCTGTTGCTGGCAGCCTGCATCTCCTTTGTGAGTAGCACAACTATTTTCAATGTGTTTCCATTACTTTTGTATTGCTTTTTTTATTGTAATGCAATATTGAGACATTTATTATGAACTGATATATCACAACTAGTATTACTTCAAGTTACAATTATAATCATCATACTCAGCTATTTACAATATGTTACCCACTGAACCCCCATTAAGTTTTGTTCAAAACCATTTTATCCAAATCTACTTCAAGTTACAAATATAATAATAATACTCAGCTATTTATAATATGTTACCCACTGAACCCCCATTAAGTTTTGTTTAAAACAATTTTCTCCAAACCAACTTCAAGTTACAAATATGATAATAATACTCAGCTATAATAATACTCAGCTAGTAACAATATGTTACCCACTGAACGCCCATTGAGTTTTGTTCAAAACCATTTTCTCCACCATTTTTTCTCTTTTTTTTGTATAATTTTTCATGCTGACTTTTTTAGCATGACTGTGGTGTCATCACTATTTAAGTTTTTGGATTTGAAAAATGTAAAAGCGAGTTTCTTGACTCACTAACTGTGGTTATCTCATTTGATCATAAAGTGTTCTTCAGTTGTGCTACTAGTTACAATTAACTACAGCATGACCTATCGGTTACATGCTTGAAACAGGCCAGACCATATTAAGATTTTGTATGCAGCACCTACATTGTCACTTTGTTAGACTACTTCTTATATCCCTCGAAGTCTCACCACCTCATTTAGAAGATGTGTTTGATGAGGGGGGACTTAGACTGGTTGGATTTGAGGGGTAGAGAGGTATCAATTCCTACTTCTAGGTTTCCACCCCTTAGGGCAGCTGTCATGATGGCCTTAGAAGGCGAATATTGAGGAGAGGGTAGAGAAGGCAAGAGGTGGGGTTTAGAAGGCTTGAAGGGTAAGGGTTTATTTTAAGAAAGCCTCAAGCAGGGCAAAGAAATTGAATACTTGGGGGAAAGGTCAGGACTGAGGGAAAGAACGATGGGCTTCCATAGAAAAAGATGGAGACGGTGGATGTAGATAGGATCTATAGGTTATCGGACATTGCAATGCAGTTTACAGGCATTATTCAAAAAAAAATTGAAAACCGCAATAGGTTTAATCAATGGTTGGAAAATCTGATCTCAATCATCTCTAGTGGAATTAATCCATCACCTGTCACTATAAAAAACTCGAACAAATGGAGCAATTGAATGCTTAAGCAATACATCCAATTCCAAATCCTAGTCCAAAATATGGACTCAAATCTAACTACAGTTTCCTTATCAACAAATGTACTATAAATTGCCCAGGCTTTGAACATGCTATTTTATAAACCTGCAATCAAAAGAGCATCGTCCTTGTATTGCCATTGAAAACCAGTTATCGCCGTTTTTTAAACATAAATTGTTAACTGTCCATGTTTTTTGTAAATGGTTATGGTTATATATACTTGTATAGTTTCAGAAATCAATGGTGTTCTTTGCAGCACACATGCTCCCTTTTAACACTAACCTGCTGTTAACCCATCTGCCTGCAGGTGCTAGCCTGGTTTGAGGAAGGAGAGGAGACCGTTACTGCCTTTGTTGAGCCCTTTGTCATTCTTCTCATCCTCATTGCTAACGCAGTCGTAGGAGTGTGGCAGGTCAGTCACGAGGCTAAGCATGTTGAGCAAGGCTATTGAGTATATTGAGTAAGGCCTATTGCTTGGGTGACACCTAAGACAGGGCTTTGGGTTACCAAAATGTGATTGCCCAATTGTAACCTCACAGCTTTCTTGAGCAACATTTAGAACGACCCGGAGTAGCCTATGACGGAATCAAACTTCAAGTTTCTGTTCCATTATTGTGCACATCTTTTTTGGACTTGAAAAAGACGAGATATAAGTCTCTTGTGGACATAATCATAAGCTGTCTCATGGAATATTGAATCTTTAATAAATTAACAAAATACATTTTTACATTATTTTCCTATCCCCAGAGCATTTGTTTGGACTGACTATGGTCGTGTCCCCTTGCTTTTACCTCAGGAGCGTAATGCCGAGGACGCCATTGAGGCTCTGAAGGAGTACGAGCCTGAGATGGGCAAGGTTTACCGCTCCGACAGAAAGAGCGTGCAGATGATCAAGGCCAGAGAGATTGTCCCTGGTGACATTGTTGAGGTGTCTGGTAAGCTCTGCTTCCATCAACTGCATCTTGCTATTTCCCATAATATTCCCATTGAATAACGTCGTAGTAGCGATACATCACCGGGAATAATTGAAGGCAGGGAGACCCTGTGTCCAAATTGGGCAACAAGAGGGAGGGGGGGACGGGTTGGCTGTGAAAACATGCTGAGGCAAGGAAAACTAAATCTGAGGTATAAATACCCCTAGTAACACCTGCCCCACCGCTTCTACTCACTGCGGCGCTTCCCTTCGCCACTCATGTTGACTTATTTATGTGCACCTGTTACCCTTTCGAGCCAATCATTCCATCCAACCTGCCATTGTTAATTCCAAACACTACTCCATTCGAAACTCTAGATGGGAAACAACAAGCCAATAAAATGCTCCAAAACATTAGTCTAAGACTAAGTTTAATGAATTATGTAATTGTAATAGACTGTGTTATTACAGAATACACCGTAAGTTAAAAAAGGACAACAGCAAAAAGGATTATTGCTTGAAGAATCCAAGAATTTGTTCTTATTTCTTTACCGATTTTCCCTCCACAGTCGGTGACAAAGTCCCCGCTGACATTAGGCTGGTTACCATCAAGTCCACCACCCTGCGTGTTGACCAGTCCATCCTGACTGGTGAGGATATCTGACTTATGTCATAGGAGGCAAGAGTGGGAACGGTTTACAGTTTAAGCAGCCCACATGACAGCTTGATGGTTGACAGGGGACCCAAACTCAACATACAATATGTTATCTTCAAAAGTTTTTGCATACTAGCCAGGAGCAGTTATGGTTTTGTAATGCTATGTAAATGAATAATGGTAAATTATGGCCTCCTGTCCTCTCAGGATTTTTTATGTTCTCCAACATATACTTTCCCTCACATACCTCTATATTAATATGGGAATACTTACTTCCTTTTTTTGTTGCTAATTGTTTCTTTTGATTTACCTTTCAGGTGAGTCCGTCAGTGTCATCAAGCACACTGAGTCTGTCCCCGACCCCAGAGCCGTCAACCAGGACAAGAAAAACATGCTTTTCTCTGTGAGTGTCCTAATTCTTATCTTATCCAATGTTGTGTCTGTTGTCATGGCACTCCTTATTTATAGATTTCAGTCCTTACAAAACAATCCTCTACCTTTGTATATCGGCACAGCCTAATCATAATAATTTGAATAATTAAAAAAGCATAGAGTGGCCGAGAAAGTCACAGTCACAGACGTCTAAAATATTTATTTTTACATATATAAAAAGGAGCTAAAGATAGTAATACAAGGCTGTTCTATTGCTGAAGATCATTTAGAAGTTTGTTATACAATAAAGGGCCGATATTCCGTGCTGGGTAAATTATTTCCTCTGGTTGAATCACATGTTTGTTCGACCTCTCAGGGTACCAACATCGCTGCTGGCAAAGCCATCGGTGTGGCCGTCGCTACTGGTGTCTCCACTGAGATCGGCAAGATCCGTGACCAGATGGCCGCCACTGAGCAGGAGAAGACCCCTCTGCAGGCCAAGCTGGACGAGTTTGGCGAGCAGCTGTCCAAGGTCATTTCCCTGATCTGCGTTGCTGTCTGGATGATCAACATCGGTCACTTCAACGACCCCGTCCATGGCGGTTCTTGGATTCGTGGTGCCGTCTACTACTTCAAGATCGCAGTGGCCCTGGCTGTGGCCGCCATCCCCGAGGGTGAGGGGTGCTTCAGAAACACATAAGAGACCTTGACCACTTCTTAGGGATAAACTAGCTAGAGAGTCAAAGTGATCTTCCGCCGTTTTGTCATGTTAAACTCCGTGGATGTCCCTTAGGTCTGCCCGCTGTCATCACCACCTGCCTGGCTCTGGGCACACGCCGCATGGCCAAGAAGAACGCTATTGTCCGCTCTCTGCCCTCTGTGGAGACCCTGGGCTGCACTTCCGTCATCTGCTCCGACAAGACCGGCACCCTCACCACCAACCAGATGTGTGTGACCAAGGTATGGTACACATGCTCCTGTCCCACGTCCACTCCCTGGCTGAGCCAAGTGTCATACCCACCAAGCCTTTAGCACAAGCTCTTAGTTACTCCATGATTTCTCTCCCTCCGTAGATGTTCATCATCAAGGGCGTTGATGGCGACCATGTTAACCTTGATGCCTTCGATATCTCTGGCTCTAAGTACACCCCCGAGGGCGAGGTGTAAGTTTACCTCCCACCCAAATGCGGCACCCTGAGCCAAATGTTACCATGTTGTAAGTCTCAGTCTTCCAGCTGTCTCCCTGTCCTTATTATCTCTGTCTGTGCTTCAGTACCCAGGGTGGTGCCAAGGTTACCTGTGGTTCCCACGATGGCCTGGTGGAGCTGTCAACCATCTGCGCCCTGTGTAACGACTCTTCTCTGGACTACAACGAGGTTGGTCCTGTTTTCATGCTTTTTGCTATACTGGTTCAGCATTTTACACTAAAAGACAAGGTCCAAATACTCCAATTCAATTCAATTCAATTTTATTTATATAGCGCTTTTTACAAAAACAATTTGTCACAAAGCAGCTTTACAGAAATATGGATGTTATGGACATAAAAGATTTATCCCTACCTATCT
>JAVQJS010107194.1:0-16519 GCA_036024795.1 Galaxias rostratus | reverse complement strand
ATCCATTGTCAGAACCGCTTATCCTATGCAGGGTCGCGGGGGGGCTGGAGCCTATCCCAGCTGACTTAGGGCGAGAGGCGGGGTACACCCTGGACAGATCGCCAATCCATCGCAGGGCTGAAATTTGAAAGTGAAAATAGAATTAAATAAAACAGTAGACCATGTTCTTTATGCATGTACAGATGCAATCCACAAAAACCTTTCCACGCCCGAGAATCCTCACAAAGCTAGATTCCAGCTGACGCGACAGTGAAAACTAAGCTTGGCCCCACCTGCCTCTGAGTGTAGTCTGCGTAAGAACAACCCAACACACGGACCCGACCGCCCGAGCAAACGCCGCAGCTCACGCCTACACACTCAGGACGCCTTTCACACGGAGAGCCAGGTGTTCTCGTCTGACCACGTCGTTCTCCCTAATCCGAACCCGTCCGAGGGGAGCGCTGATGCACCAGCCTGGTTCCGTGATTCTACCATGCATCCGGGATCCCCCCTGTGATCTCCGTCGGCAGGCCCCCGGGGGCCTGGGAGAATGAGAGAGCAGCTCCAGGACCCCTGAGTTCAGCCCGGCCGGTTCCACTGAGCTCCACAGGCTCATGTGACCCCATCAGCCCAGGTCGGCTCTGAAGATAACCGGGTGGAGGAAGGACAGCTCTCTGTGGGGCAGCAGCAGCAGAGGGGGGGGGGGATCTAGGAGGAGAGATTATACACTGAAGCACAGGGACGTTAGCACGTAGGAGCATCATGGCTTCATTTGGTGTGTCACCAAAATGTATGCTTTGACGATACCTTTGACTACTGCTTGACAATGTGCAATTCAGTATTTGTGTGTAAATGCACACTTATTTGTGTGCTTACACACACACTAACACACACACACACACACACACGGAGTAATCAACACACTATACCGGTTGAGCTGAGCAGTCAAAACCTAGAAAAAAAATACAAATACAGATTGCAATTCTGTGCTTACTGCATCCTACATGCATCTATTAATGTCATGTATGTCAACATCTCAACAACTCATCTCCATAGGAAGACTATCTCATCTGGTGTGAAACATCAGCATCCAATCCAATTCCCTTTCAATTACCAACCCTTCATGTTTCTGACTGAACCCATAGTTCCTTCGCAGCAAAAAACAAGATCTAAAAGAAAACTGTGAGGACTTCAGAGTGTTTTAATATCTTGCCCTGGGCTGCCAGGGAGGCTATAAAGTCTGTGGCATTTCAGTTGAGCAGAGACTCAACGGTTTCGGAGAAGCAGATCTCTCTGCATATCGGATTAACGAGAGAGAGACCATTACCCTACAATTTTGCGCCGTTTTAACAGGGGGCTGAAGTGGTTCTGGGCTCCGTCGGAGTTCTAATAATAACCGGGCTCGGCTCGAGGTCTTAGTGGGAGAACGAGGGCGCCTTCTGCCAGAGGCAGAGCTGCAGCGAGAGAGCACATGGCCTTTGTCTCGCGCATGAGCGCGGCCGGTGGTTGGCTTGTGTTTCGACCGCAGATTACGGAACAGGACTGCCCGATCGTAATCCTGATGTTCCCGCAAGGAACGGAAAAGATAAGCGCTACATCGTGTTGCAGGGTTGTTCTACCTAATAAAGTCGCGATAGTAAAATTTTCCCTGATTAGTGTGTGTGCGTCTGTGTGTGTGTGTGTGTGTGTGTGTGTGTGTGTGTGTCTGTGTGTGTGTCTGTGTGTGCAGTTGCTTTAGTGATGCTATCTTAATAAAATTATTAATATAGTATTCATTGAATCACAGGGGAACCTTTGTGGCTAATAAGAAATAACCAAATGCAAAATCACAGTCTTTTCCCATAACCATTTCAGTTTCCTCCCCACCCCAGTGGAGTGATCCAGCACTTTCAAAGCCCTAGCTGAGCCTCTAACAAAGCCCAGGTGGCCATCGATCGATGGACCAAACCTTCCAGGCGACGGAATCATCTGCCTTTACTCTCCACCAAACTAGAGACACGTACCGGCATATGCAGATGGGATGCATGTAACAGGAGGAGAGGGGATGCTTGAAATGTCAGCGTACTATGTGGTTTTACTTAGCCCTGAGTACCTGTAAAACACACGTGTGGAGACTGGACGGCGATCCCTGCGGCACAACGGAACACAGTCACCATGCTTTACACCACAGGCCACACGTTTGATCTATTGAATTGACGGGCAAGCACGAAAGGCCTCTGTCCTCTCTAGCCGTTGCCTCGATTGGCCGTTTGAATAGGCTCTTGTTTACTAATGCCTTGTCTGTGTGCGGCATGGATGACAAGAGGTCAGACCAGCGATGACCTTTGCCGCTCCGCTCCACGGTAACCATTCCAGAATCCTCGCTCACGCGGCTTTCTGCTCTCCCCGGGGCTAATACGTCGGGATGGCGGCCGTGGCAGAGAGAAATCGAGGGGAACGGTCTTTTCATTTTACGATCTTCCTTCCCTTCCTTCCCTCCAGCTCTTTTTTTCCCCTGCCGACATCTGTGCTCTTTAAAGAAATGTGCCCCGGTGGTAATAACGGTGGTGGCTGGGGTTCTACGGAGTCGAGCCGGGTAAAAGGCAGTTTATCAAGGCTGGGGAGAGAGTTGGATGGACAGCGTGGAGGGGCAACAATGTCGTTGTTCGGTCCCAACCTACTCAGGTCCAGCTCCGTCTGCCTAGCTGCTAAAAACTGCCAACAACAGCAAGAGGCGTCAAACAAGAACAAAGATACAGATGTCTTAGCCTGTCTGGATTTCATTAAAATGTTAATGTTTTATTATTTTTATTTTTTTTGTCGTTGTTGTTTGGAACCGGGCCATATTAGGGTGAACGGTGAAACAGATAATAACCACAGTTACTGGGAATTCATGAATATGAAGTAGGTCTGCCGAACGCGGGTCCTGCCCGCGCTATGCCTGGCTGCTAAACTCATTAAAATCAGAATGCGTGCATTCGCATTCTGAAGACTCTTTAAAATGCTATAAAAAGGAAGTTACTACTTGGGGTAGAGATTCATGTCCCTAACAATGCAAGAGAGCAGTTACAGTGGATTTCTGTTCAATAACAAAGGTACAATCCAAGCTGAATACGTTGCTGTCTCAGAAGACTAAAACGTTCCTCTCAGCTTGACGGGCTGAAGTTGCTGCCATCTCAATGTTGGCTTGTTGTTTTTGTTGTTGTTCCCATTGAAAACTAGTGGAACCTCTCTAGCAGTGCTGCCACAAAGAGCCTCCTCATCTGCAATTAAACCAATTATCTTTTGGGGGTATTTGAGTTGTGGGAAAGAGAGTCAAAGAGACATGGCACAATCATACGAGAGAAAGACATCAGGAGAATCCTCACACCTACAGAGAGGGAGAGCAGAAAAGGTCAGAGGACCTCGACGGAGGGAGGAAGCATGGGAGAGGTATGACTTGGCAGTTAGTGTCCAGGGGGCGGGTTGTGGTCCTGATGCCACGGAGGATCAGGAGGGGGACGGGGAGACAGGAGGAGGTGGAGGAGGAGGAGGGAAAGAGAGGAGCGATGGGCGACCGAGGAGCCACTGGCTGAGCGCTGTCGTCACGGCTCAGGCTCCGCTGGCTTCTGCTAATTCACACACACACACACACACACACACACACACACACAAACACACACACTCCAGTCATGCTGCGCTGCGGTAATTGGCGCTCGTCAGAGCCATGTGAGGCCAGCCCAATCAAGGACCCTTCAAATGGGTGTGTGTGTGTGTTTGTCAGTCGGTGTGTAAGGAAGAGAGAGAAACCCAGGGTCCTTGTGTGTGTGGTGGTGATGGTGGTGATGGTTTGAGGGTAAAGGGGGGTCTGAATTCCCCAGAGACCCCAGGAGGACCCTTCAGCTCAATAAGCTCTCCTGCTAGGGAGGCTTAGATTTGACGCGAGGTTTACCTACACCTTCCATACCACACATGGAGCCGGCAGGGGGTTTACGTGTAGGACCGTTACTAGAGGACCCCGATTTCTCTGAGTTCCTTTTGAGAGC
Organism: Galaxias rostratus; assembly: GCA_036024795.1. Classification (NCBI taxonomy): domain Eukaryota; kingdom Metazoa; phylum Chordata; class Actinopteri; order Galaxiiformes; family Galaxiidae; genus Galaxias; species Galaxias rostratus. The sequence goes on along the minus strand of JAVQJS010107194.1, from coordinate 12,536 downwards.
TAATAAAACTAGAGCTTATCAGTTATCATAAACTCTGACTCCTTTTAAAGCAGGGTTAGCTTTGAAATGATCGTTAAGATTACCCAGGCGATGGACTAAGAGAGCTAGCCATATGTGTGTATCTAGCGTGACCATAGCAAGCCTTGGTTTCATATCAAACGTGAGGAAGGGGAATGCCTGCCTGTGTTCTCTGTGGAGGTCTAGTTGGAGCGTGGCACTGCTGTATGAAACCCCTGCTAACTGGTCCCTATACTGCCTGTGGTGCAACATGAGGCGCGCACGCGCGCACACACACACACACACACACACACACACACACACACACACACACACACACACACTCTCACACACGTGTGCATACCCATGCTCATGTTCAAACGGTCATGCTAGTACATAAGAGACCCACAATCAAACACCATAGCCTTCCGTTCCCCTCTGCTGCGGGATGCCATTGGTTAACCCAACCATGTCCCCATCCCCCCCAAAAACATGGCGGATAATGACAACAAAGACGACTCACTCCCGTCTCTACGGCGACATCTTTCTTCCCTGAGTATTTCAATTACCCCCACCAAAATACAGACGAATTGATCGCGGCCTGGGCCTACTGTCTCCGAGTATTAATTGTGCCAAGGTGCAATTACCGGCAGTGGGAACACAGCTGAGGCGTGAAGGTATTGATCCCTACACTTACATTTTCAAGCACTGCCATTTTAGATTTCACGATAATTACAGCCTCACTGAGCAATCGGTGCGATCGACCGACTCCTCCCAAACAAACAACTCACTCCAAGGCGGGTCCAGTGGAGCTGGATGGCTGCTCGTGGAGAGGGGGATTTGGCCAGACATGAAGAAAACACAAACTCGTACTTGACAAAACACACACACACACACACACACACACACACAGAAAGTAGCAAAAGTTGAGAGAAAATCACGGGTAGACCACTGGAGTATAGACCAGCAATAAGAAGAAAGAGGAAAAATGAAATGTAACTCAGAGCAGGTTCTGGGATCATGTCCTGACTGACAGAGAGGACGGGCCCTCTGCAACTATCCAGATCCCTGGCTGGTATGTGCAAAAGCCTCGGGCTTACCATCCACGCGGCAAAGAATTCCAAGAGTTGCATCTGGAAAACAAGATAGCGATGGACACGCAAGCCCTCCAACAAAGCAGCTGGAGGGAGAAAAATGTTCTCCATTCCATGTACGCCAACTTCATATATTATGGCATCCTAAAACCATGGTGTTCCATGGGTTCACAATGAGCATGTCATACGACAAAACGATTTGTGTCTTGCATGGTCAAACTCAACGTCACGTCACTTCACGCGATGCTGAAAAGGAACATAACGCTTTGGACTGAAAGCTCCACCTTATAATCAAGGAGATTGTTTTAATACAAAATGCATTCTGTACTGTGGTTTCACAGAATTCATACGACACTGAGAGAGCTCCGTGAGGACAAAATGGGGCAGTGGAAAGACAAGCCAAAACCGCCAACCCACATACGTGATGTGTCTAGGACAGCCTGTCTCACTTTAACCCCACTCGCAGCACTCACCCTGGGCCACAGAGACCGGAGAGCAGTGCTGATTTCGCAAAAGATGTCTCAGTTAAGAATGTAATCGTTTTTGGGGGCTGGAAAGGGGGTGTTTAAACTGGGGAACACTCTAGACCACATCTCACCATTGAGAGGAGTAGACAGTGGAACAGCACTGGACTGTTTGGTATTCCAGGCGGCGGCACGGGGGCCTTACGCATGTCGTGTGGAAGAGAAGTCCGCGCACGTCCCTGTGTCGGTCAGTCTTCTTCTCTCTCGGCTGGCTCCCTCGATTTCGCCCTCTTCCTCTTTCAGAATCTCCCCGTATGGCTTATATATCTGTTGATCTGACTCTTTCCCCCTTCTACCCCCCACCACACACACACACACACACAGACACGCACGCACACACATGCACGCACACGCATATTCCTCTCCTTCTTTTCCCGCCTCTCTCTCTCCACCTCCCAACACCCTCCACTGATCTTTGAGCAGGATCAATACATCTCGGCGGCGCAGACAGGGGGCTGAATACATCTACATGTGAAATGTCAAAGGGGTCAGCGCTGAGCCGAGCTGAGCCAGAGAGCCCTAATGGGAGCCCGGGGCCGGCGTGGAGGGAGATGGGTGGGGGGGGCGTCTCGGCCATGCTAATCAGACGGGCTGCTCAGGGGGGGGGGTTGCCGTGCTTGTCAGATCAAGTTGGGGGGACAAACACACGTCCACTCATTACTTTTCCTAAAACCACGTACAACCTTGACGACACCAGTGGTCAATTTGTCGCCTCCCTCCACTGTTTTTCTGTCAGAGTCTCTCTCTCTCTCTCTCTCTCTCTCTCTCTCTCTCTCTCTCCTTCTCTCGTTCACTCTCTCCGGCTGTCTCTCACTGTAGCAAACCTTTCTGCCACCCCTCCGTTCACACAGAGCAGGGCATAATGAGCGAAGCAGGGTAGCCGGCTCCTCTAGCTGTCAGCGAGTGGCAGAGCTCCACCCGGCAGCACAACCCCACACTGTAAATATTTGATACCCTGCTATTCCTACAGTATCTTTAGTCTCTGACTACTGCTGGATTCATATTGAGAACTGAGAGAAGTCTGTTGTTTGGCAGGTTCAATATGAGTTGGGGGGCCCTGTCTGCTACTAGATATAGCCATTTTCTGGCGTTGGCATGCAACGCGTTGTTCTGGCAAGGGAAGGTCAATGCTCTTGGAACACGCAGCCTTGGGACTGGTTTCTAGGGGAAATGTCTTTACGACGTTTGCCCTGCGACTAATTTAACCTCTTACAAATACCGCAGACTTGCTATGCCTAGACAAAACATGCACCCAAATAGCCTTTCGGCGGTCGAATCCAACTATAAAAAAAGGATTAGCTGCTCATTCAACATAGAAGGTTAGTTCAATTTAAAACCGTTTCAATATTTTTCTTCATAACCTTGGCAGAATTAAATATTTTTTTTACCCAAGATTGGCACCCATTCAGCGTCATTCATTTTGATGTTCAATGGAAGGATGAAAATCCCAGTGTTTCCTTACCATTCCGGCCTATTGTTGTGCCCTGAATGGGGTTTGACAAGGCAGCCTGGACCCCCTCATTGTGTCCTCCCATAGACACGCTCACATTATTGGGATCCCTGATAGCTGCCTCGCTCAGCACACTGAGGAAGGGATAAAAAAAGGAACGGGGGGGGGCCTTCGGAAATAACCGCTCCATCGCGGCTCGCCTGGCCTCTCCAATCCGACCCGATCGACAGGAGCCAATATTGGGTCCGGGGTTTATAAAAAAGAAGAAGAAAAATAGCCTTTCTACACCTCTGGCATTTTGAATCCCTCCTCGTCACAAATGGCAGGGGAGAGGGAAAGCACGATCGGGGCCGGACCGCATAATTACACGGTGCCGCGGTCGGCAAGAGAGGGATGCGCATATCAGTCTGGACCACGATGATGTCACTGGCTCCCAGGAATCTGTCCGTCCACATCTGGGACCCATTAGGGTGGCAACCGTACAGGATAGCGGGGCTCAGCGGGAATTCCACGGACCTCGTCTCCCGCGCATGGCGCCGCCTCCACCCGCCTGGCGCGCTCCCCTCATGCAGCCCCGCGGCCTCCGCAAACAGCCCGCGCCGTGTTGGCGGCTTTCATTGGCTGATAAAAAGAACGACAGGCAGCACGTCGCTAATGGAGTCTCATAAAGCCACGTCCGCGAGTCTCCTTTCGCCACTGCACATTAAACGGCTAATATGGATCAACATTAGGGCTGCCGTGCGGCGTGGGGGACACTAAAACGCGCGCCCATCGGAAGCCATTCCTGCCGAGTGTGCGGGCTGACTGTGGAGGGACGGGGAGGCGATTATGAGGCGCGCAGAGGGGACGGCAGGCTCAGACCACAGTGTGACGGCAGGGATCAGAGGCCCCAGACCAGGAGGACGGCAAAGCGGAGCTGGATCGATGCCTCTGTTTTCCCATCGATTCCGCGGCTATCCCCCCCCCCCCCCACCTCACCCCACCCCCGGGAACCACTCCATCAATGGAGCTTAGCTCGGACCTAAAAGGGATTTGGCGCTCAGCTTTTATCTATGTCTCTTTAGGAAATTCAATCGGACCCCCCCCCCTCCCCCGCCTCCATTGTAATTTAATGCGAAGCGTTTATTGGGAATTAGGTATTCCATGGCAGAACCTAACCGCACAAACATAAGCGAGAAGAAATCAAAGGTTTAGTGTTGGCCTTATATTAACAAATGGTATGGGAAATTGCAAAGCTATACTGGTTAAAACAGGTAAATCCTGTCCGTATTTCCGAACAACGTCCCCCCTCAGTGAAGAGGAATAAAAAAAGGCTTCGATCAAATGTGAGTGGCATCCCCCTGGACCATACTGCGATGTCACAAACAGTGTTCCTGTTTATTCAGCCCTCAGGGCTGCTGGCTAAACCGTGGCCTTATAAAGAAAAAATGATATGAAAGGGGGGGAAAAAGGAAAAGCCAGTCGGAGGGCGGAGAGAGCAGGGGAGCGTTTCATTTGGCCAGGAAAGACACGGCCTTCTCCTTTATTAAGAAACCCTAGCAGCTTCTCCACCTCAAGGCATGTGCGACCAGTTGACCCTTTGTGTGCGTCTTCATTCCATCTAACTAACTACGCAAAGACTCAATCCCCGCGCTCGCCGGCTAGGAGCCCGGTACCCAGACACTGTATGAAAGGTCACACTCAAACACGGGCAGCAACCCAGTTCTTCCATGGCCCCTGCAGGGACCAAAAAATCCTTTAATTCTGAGGAAATACTGTAACAAAAGGTAATTGCTGGACCCTTTCACATCAAAGACATCTGGACGGTTGGGTCTAGGATTATGTCATAGAGGTTAGAAGGACAGTGTTGCACGATAGGACACGTCAGAGACGCTTGCGACGGGGGCGCTCTGAGATTCATTTCCATTTCTCATGCAGGACGCATTCCTGAATGGCCATGCCTTGTGCCCTTCAGATGCCTCAATAAGCAAAACTTCCTCTGTGTATCAATATACTAGGCCTTGGTGGAGAGGAATACATTATAACTATTATTATTAATAACAATACAACTATGCCATGGTAACTGCAGCCGCACTCATTATGATGCGTGTAATAGAAATAACATATTCAACACAACAACATATTCTGCAATTGAATTATTGAATAATTTTTTACATTTTACATTTTACATTGCCTGACATTCACTCAACTGTATTTTCTTTTCAAAGGTACAACAAATGTTCAGTGACGGATTTCATATCCTCAGCGTTATGGCCACCGTGGCCTGAAAAGGAACTGGCGTCAAATCCGAGAGCCATAATCATGTTTCCATCAGGGCTCTATCAGCCATACCATGGGATAAGGAAGCCGTGATTCCACTGGGGCGGCCCGCGTGACGCTTTAATGGCAGCAATCAGGGGGGGACTGGGTCCGGACGGCGGCCGGCCCCCACGGCCTGTCCCATCGACCAGGCACCGGCTCTCCCTGATTGCCGGGAACACTCCTTTGTTCCAGGACCTATTAGTGTGGCCGGAGGAGGGGAAGGCGGACTCCTTTGGGGGGGAGGGGGGCGTGCATGCTGAGTGGTGGGTTTGGGGAGGTTTTTGGTGGAGGGGGCCCATATGTGTGTGCACTGCTAGAACGATCGCACTGCTGTAAACGCGTTTGTTTTTACCCCTTCTCTCTCTCTCTCTCTCTCTTCTCTCTCTCTCTCTCTTTCTCTCTTGCACATGCTCATTGGTTGGTCTGCCGTTTTCTTTCCCTTTTACTGTCCCAACAGCACAGATTCCCAGATTTCTACACATCCTGGTTCCTCTAGAAACAGGTGTTGTGTTGGGGAATACATACATACATTTCTGAGCTCCAGCTGTGGAAGGATGATATCGGCACTAGCCAAATCCCTCAGGAGAGGGAACGTTTAAAGGAGGACATTTACGAGATAACACTTCCTAAATATAACTAACCAACCCCGTTATTCCTCACTTCACACTCTAAAGCACACGAGTAAACCCTTTAGACATCTTAAAATAAAACTGAAAGTGTTGGGATCCGAGGCTGAGTAAGGCCCAGTGACCGGATGCGTTTCCTGTCGAGATGGTGGCACTCTGAAGACCATTTCTTGTCGACGGCTGCGTCACTCTCGCTTTCCAGGCAAACCGGCGGAGCTGGCCCATTGAAAACCTGTTCCAGTGGCCCACGTGCCCCTGCCTTTGCCTCCATCTTAGTGTGGCCCGTCCAGCTGCCAGTGACAGATAACAAAAGCCATCGGATCCTGAAGGGGACGTCTTACTGGCACAGCCAATGACAGTCATCCTACGCGCCCCCCTCATTACCATAACAAAGAGTGTTTATCGCAAAGATTTCCACCGTAATACAAACACGCCCAACCCCCCACCGCCCTATCTGTAGGCACTCTTAAGAGCTTTCCCCTACTTGGTGTTTACACTGGTGACGTGAGGCTGGTCTGTTTGATCCAGACAGTTTGACAGCTGAGACAAGTCCACGGAGGATAAAACAAATGGTAATTCACAGAGGGTTGTCAGTTCTCTCAAGACACATCAAATGCTTGCTCAGTGCATGTATGTCACCTATGCATAATTAGCGGGCTATTTTGAGACTGGTAGACAGCTCTGGTAGTATTCAAAACCCATCCAAATACCAGTGGATTGGTGGCCGGCCGTTTTACAGACAATTTAGTAGCTGGGCGCATTCGAAGCGAGCTGGGTGGCAGTGGGTTTATTGACACCCGCTCTCCAACTAGATGGTCAATAGAGAACGCAAAGGGATTACGAGTACAGGGTCTATGGTGCCAAGCACCACCACGGCCACACGGCCATACTCCGCCAAAGAAGAAACTAGAGGAAACAAATTGCCCAAACTTGTGATGGCTATAGCAGCCCTACACACAGCTCTTTGCTGATGGTCCGTTTCTATGTATGGATGGTGGCCCGGTTCGAAGGCACACACGCCCCCACAGTGGTCTGTTCTGCTCCAGTTCTAATGCCAGGCCACTGTGACGGAGGCCAATGACTATGGGTGAGCCAGACGCTGACATACACACACTGCACGTCCCCCACACACGGACACACACCCACGCACGCGCGCACACACACACACACATACGAGCAAGGGTTGTGTGTGCACCAAATTAAAGAGACCATTTCCACAGACAACCCCCCCAGCCTCCACCAACCTTATCTTAACCTTATCACACAGTCCCACACACACACACACACACACACACACACACACACACACACACACAAACATATACACAGACGCACACAAACACCTGTGTCTTCCCTTTGTGTCTTTCCCGGAGACGCTAAGGAGGAGGAGATTGTGGCCTTATCAACCCAACTGCTGAACTGAGAGTGTGGGAATCCCTCCCCGCTGAGCCCCCAGCCAACCCGTCCACCCCTCATGAATAATGTCCGCACAACGAGGCGTGATGAATATTCAGACCGATGAACCAGAGAGAGAGGGGAGGAGCCAGAGGAGGTCGATCTGCTCCAGGAGGAAGCCCAGCCAGCAGACATCAAAGCTGGGCCGCGGCCCGCGAACCTGCTTCCACTCAGCACCTCTCCTTCCTCTGGTCACACACACGCTTTCTCCCTGTCTTTGTCCTCTCGTATGAAGACATTCCCACCGTCTTCCGGCTCGCTCGGTAGCTTTCGTGTCTGTCCCTCCTCCTCTCCCTCCGCCTGCCTCTTCCCTCCCCACACCTCCCTCCGACGGCTTCCTCTGTTCTGTCTACACTCTGCTCTCCGTCACGTCGCCCCACCTGTCGGGAGAGAGAGCAGCGGGCCGGGCTTTGATGTCGATTCCCCCACCGCTCTGAACACTCTCAGGGTACAAACGAGAGAGAGAGCGTTTCTCTTACTAACCCCCCCCCCAACCACACTTTGTTGCGGGATGTGTAGGTGAAACTTATAGGAGCCCTGGGCTGGAGGAGGATCCCAGGGGGAACGCCAGCCTCGGGGTGAACGCCGCTCATTATCCAAACCCCCCCCGGAATCCCCTCTGGAGGTTCCACGTTCCGGTTCCACGTTCCCTTATCCGATCATCCTCCCCCTTCAAGTCATTTCCTCTGTGCTCCTTTCTTATTCTGACTTTTTTTAATACCAAGGAACTCATTAGGGTTTCCAAAGCACGACCCTAATGCTCAGGGGAGCACACCGTCAAATAATTGACCTCTGGCGGGTTTTTGCTCTGGATCCAGCTTGGGATCAGACTCGGGATGGGGGGGGGGGGGGGAGGCTTTAGGATGTGTGCCGGCAGGCTCTCTTCAGTGTTGTAAGGAGAGATGAAGAAGCTGCCACACCACTGACAACAGGACTGGTGAGGTTGTGGTGAAGGGTCGTCTTAGGGGGCTTACACACCTGTCACATGGAAGGAAGCCCGGGGCTACGGGGACATTTCATGCACTCTGACACACGATCTGACATTTGCCAGTGGCAGCAAAGCTTTTATAGTGTCAAGGGTGATTTTAGTTAGTGCCTGCATATTTCAATGCCTATCAATTTAGCATTTCTTCGTGCTTTTCCAACAACATTCAGATGACGCTCGTTTCGCAGCAAATCGCTGTGTTACCGAACCGAAGACCAAAAACAAAAACAGAAAATATGAATGAGCTAGGATGATTACAATCTCACAGTCCAGAACACGCAGGCTTTGAGCTGCTCTCTGGACGTCTTTCCACTTATTGTGGTTACGTGTGGAAACAAGAAGTCCCACGTTGGTAATGACATAACCTTATTAGTGTATGTGGGGCGACGTTTAACCCAACGGTGACTTGTTTTGGCTGGTGCGTGTTTTTACTCTCCATATTAGTAACACAGCAAAGTCTAATTTGTGGCACATGGCCTCTTGGTAGAAGGATTAGGCTCCTCACACTGAGTTCACTGACTCACTGGCAGCAAAAAGCTGTGTGTGTGTGTGTGTGTGTGTGTGTGTGTGTGTGTGTGTGTGTGTGTGTGTGTGTGTGTGTGTGTGTGTGTGTGTGTGTGCGCGCATGTGCGTGTGTGTGTCGAGGTTATGCATGTGTTGTTCCATCAGTGTGTTATACCAAATAAGCCAACTGAGGGATCCATTGACTAGCCATTAACAACTTGGACATCGGCCTTTTCGATTACATGCTCAGGGAAAGAGGGCCTACCTCTAAATAGAACATCACACTACCAATATTCCATCGAAATACTATTTTACTTGTGCGATTTTGCAAATAATTTACGAAACACTTTGTCTAAATATGTTTGACAGACAAAATTTTGATAATAAACATTAGTTAATCAAAATGAATGAACTGAACAAAATGGCAACGAACGCAACCAAAACACGATAAGCAAACTCATTAGGCATTATCGCTTTCCACTAAGCGCTATGAATGTGGCCTGACCGCCAGAGACGCTGCAAAACAAGAAGTTGGCCATGAGATTGAAAACGAAAAGCCCAACGCAATTAGATCCCAGCTATCCGGTTCTCAATCTAGGGAACAGATTGGAATATGCAGATCAGCGCGCATGAAGGTTAATTGTTTCTCTTCTTGATATTTGAAGCTATCACGATGATCCAGAAAAAAGGCAACAAACTGATTGGAGAAAGGTCAATCAGGCAGTCAACTAAATCAGCCCCATCAATTCGGATCTATAATTCATCTTTAAACAATGGAACTGTTCAAAATGAATTACCTTCCCTGTGAACTGTGGTGTGCATTTTCAAACATTGCAGTATGATGTTGATGATCAGCACACTAACAACGCTGTGTAAAGCGGGCAGCTTAGATGGTAATCTTCCAACATTTTCCAACATGCCTCCGTGGAAACTCAACGGATGATGGATGACTGACGCCCGACAGCGATGGGACATACAAGGAAACTGATATTCACTTTTGACATTCACAGTATTCTCACAACATGTGTGTGATTTAGTGATTTAGAGGCCTGTATGGTACAAAGTACACCTTACAGTTCCCGAACTTCCATGGCATAGAAAGGGGAGGAATCGAAAATATATATCATATTTCAAACAAAGAAAGTCAAGGTTATGCCCTTGCGGTGTGAACCTCCCCAGGGAACCAGCAGCACCAGAACACCACGCCTCCCTCGATCAAACACGTATAGCGGCGTTGAAATATTTAGAGCTCGTCCACACGAGGCCCGGTAATTGTGAAAATGTTGGTTTTTACACCCCTGTTTTTAAAAATAAATATATGTCAGAAAAAGCACCATTAAAAAAGAATCTCCACACAAAAAACACCCCAAAAACTTTGAAGAAAAAGTCAAACCATTTAGGCAAATCAGAAGTTTGAAAAACAAGGTGCATTAGGGATAACCAAGGCAACCGTCAACAGATGACAGTTTAACAACATGTAAACAAATTACATCTAGAGACCTAAAGGCACATTCAGATGCAATGTAACAAAGGAAAAACCTCCGCCTCTGATCATTTTTGGTGTCTACACGGAAACACTGAAAAAGGCATTTCACAAATAATCCACTTCTAATAATACATGTTGTTTTTTTTCAGTGATGAAAAATGCTGTTTACGCGTGGACCAAAGGCCAAGATCGATAAAAAAAAAATACCCAGCAACGTTTGAAAATAATAATAATAATAATAATAATAATAATAATGTATGGATGGGGTCTTAGATGCTAGGGGTCTGTGTGGTGCTGGGATGAGGTGGGGAGATTACCTGCCAATATCAGATGCAGGGCCATGCACACATGGAGACATGTACAAGGTGTGACCTTTTCAAGCCAGTGGGAGGTGTACCTTTGTCCGCATTTACAATTTCCTGCAAATACCATTTAAACTAAGGGGCTCCATCCGGTAGTTTTGAGTGGGATCAAGACAACTTGTTTCTTCTCCTAAGTTTTCCTGCCCAGTGAGTTCATGGTGGTCTTTCATAAGCCTCACAACCATATCAACGCGTCTAGTATGAGACCAATACTCTCAATTTCAATCCACAGAAACCTCGACCCTATTATCAGTACAGCACCATTGACAATGACGTTACATAAGCTCCTGATTTGGATGCGCTTCAGTCAAAGCTCTTGGGTGCAAAGTGGCACAAAGACACTGGAGGGCTCAATAGGTCACACTGTCCACATTCCTAACAGTTACATCACTTTCCAACGATTTCCTTCTGTGATTCTCTTTCATGTGCCGTTATAGCAGGCACTGCACATTATGGATCCGGGTATAGATGTGTTCTATAAATGGTCTTTGGGAGGGTCAACCATTTGACCCGACAGCGCCGAGGTCGACCTTGGGCCCGTGCGGCGGGACCAGCTGCCAGCTCTGCAGAGAGGAAAGCCCTCTCTACCACCGGCTGATATTGTTACCCCTGACCTGTGCCATCCAAGCCACCTCTGCAGCAGCCCCACAGCCCCGATTCCAGTCCTGGCACAGCCGCCCAGCCGCTGCGTGCCCGGGGGGTAAATTCAACTTGACACAGCACACCGCGCCGGCCACTCTCTGTCACTGATCCACCGGGTACCCACAATGCAGCGGGAGGAGATGACAGGAGAGCCTGCTTTGCATAATCGCGGTAAAAGAGGCCATATTAGGATCGTTTGAGACTCCGGGGCGGCTGACGGGAGGTCTCCGTTTAAACAATTGCTCCGAGGCAGGCTTCCATTTCCGCCTCTGTCAAGCACTCGAGGTCTGACTGGCGTGCCACTTAGCATTGTTCAAAGCCCCTGTTTGGGGGTTTTAAGTGTCATTTTACTGGACAGAGGTTAATCCTCCGCAAGAAAGCCTAAAGAGGTAGTGAATAGGTAATTACAGCCATTTAATCACAGTAAGTGGGAAGCAGGGGGCCGCTTTATTGAATATGAACAGGCAATTTATTTGTCAGATTGTGAAATTGTGTTGTTCGGTAACAGTGGAGAAAGTCTGAATCTGCGCCAGGGTGTCACTGAAAGCTCATTGATACTGCTGATAGCTCCCCACACAGCTGCAGTCTTGACTACACCACAACATTAGAATAGGTTGTAAGCTGACATTACCTAAAAATATTGTGCCCAACCTTAGAAGGGGAAATGTGGAAAGAACAAAGCCTCTCTCTTTCAAAGAACAAAGACTCCCCCATCATAAGTCTACCCAGAGCAGTATGACAGTCTTGGGCCACAGCATGACCATTGTTATTTGTATTTCCTTATGCATTTCCTCCTTGTTTGGAGCAATATTGGAAAACTGACAAGAACAGGGGTTCTGACAAGGGAAATCCACGCATTGTATTGATCCCAGGAATAGTAAAGATCCCTGTAAGAATTGAACCAATGAACTGTGAACTTTGGAACTTGAAATTTTAACTTCTGAACATCTCTCCTCTGTGCAAGGTATCTTCCACACACGATGCCTAGGGAAGCCTAGATAATCATCAAGACTCCAGCCACCCAGGCTATAGTCTGTTCTCGCTGCTGCCGTCTGCTAGAGGCTACCAGAGCATCCGGGCACTGACGACTAGACCCGCAAACAGTTTTCA
>JAVQJS010107186.1:0-16488 GCA_036024795.1 Galaxias rostratus | reverse complement strand
CCCCCCCCCCCCCCCCCCCCCCCCCCCCCCCCCCCCCCCCCCCCCCCCCCCCCCCCCCCCCCCCCCCCCCCCCCCCCCCCCCCCCCCCCCCCCAAACAAGTCAAAGGACTGTTCTTTTTTTTGCCTTTGAGTGCTCAGCTGCGTCGTGTACAGTATGCTGGTGCGCCCGACCTGTTTGCACGATGACGTCGGAGCTTGGCAGGCTGAGGCAGTTGCCGTGGACGGAGAAGGCGGTCACCATGTAGGTGGTGCCGCACTCCAGCCCTCCCATGATGCACTGGGTGTCGTTGGAGTGGCAGCCCGTGAGCTGGCCGGCCCCCTTGGTGATCATGGTGGTGTAGTTCTCGCCCGGGACCGCCACGGTCCAGCGGACCGTCAGCAGGCCCGTGTCGCAGGCCACGCTGGTGGACACGTTCTGGGGGCCGCAGGGGACTGGAGGAGGAGAGACACGGCGGCCGTGAACGGAAACGAAAACGCCCCGCCCCCTCTCCGGTCGTGATGGTTACCGTCCCTCTCTCTGGTGTGTGTGCTCTGTGCGCGGTACCTGACTCCATGCGGATGGGCGCGGACGTGCTGGGACAGAGGCCGTCGTCGTAGGTAACGGTGACGTTGTAGATCTGACCGCAGACCAGCTGCGGGATGATGCAGTTGTTGAGGGTGGTGTTGCAGGAGAGACGACCCCCGTTCTGGTCCTGGATGACGGCCGTGTAGGAGCCGGAGGGAAGGCTGTTCTGCCACACCACGAGCGCGTGATTGGCCGCACAGTCCCTGAAAGCCTCGATCTGTTCCGGGGGACAGGGAGCTGGCCGGGGGGGATATAAGTAGGGAAATATTCATTGAGGTGAAAGGGGGTAACACTGAATGTCGGCGATAGTGTGCATGTGTTTTATGTGTTTATAACTGCGTGCCATTTTACATAACAGAAGAGCATTAACAGCATTTGCACAATAGATTGCTGATCTACAAAAAATATATTAAAAAAACAACCTTTTCCTCAACACCAAACAAGTAAATACGACATTGTGGCTTTCTGACTTTCGCGTCGAGCGCGTCAAAAGACCCGTCGGCCGTGAGCCGGCGAGCGCGGAGGCCCACCCGTGTCCAGAGTGATATGCTGACTGACGGAGCTGTTGCACTTGAGGTTGGTGGCGATGACGCTGCCGGTGTAGGTCTGCCCGCAGCGCAGGCCCTCCACCAGGCAGTTGGTGCCCACCGAGACGCAGCTGAGCACCGTGCCGTCGGTGTGCCGCGCCTCGGCGATGTAGAACACGGCGCCGTTGCTCACCGTCCAGTTGAAGGTGGCCGCGTCGGGGCGGCAGTTGACCAACGCTGACACGCTGGTGGGGGGGCAGGGGACTGGACAGGAGGGGGGGATGGGGGGGGTTAGGTTAGAGGCCCCACCAGTCCAGCAACAACCTTGTTCTAAATTGACGTCATTCAAAAAAAAATTGTTTCTTTGTTTTTTCTAACCAAAGATACTAAAACCTTGGAACAGTACTCCATGATACAGTATATTACGTAATAATAATGGTAATAATAATGGTAATAATAATCTTCATATTGTTCATAACAATAATAACATTTGTTGTTGTAGTTGTTTTTGTTGTTGATTAGACATATGGCTCTGACCCATCTCAGCCCCATCTCCCAGCACTTGTAATAATATTTAGATAATTCACAACATTATATCCATGGAGTTGTTTTTGTTGCTGTTGCTGTTGTTGTTGTTGTTGTTTAGACATGTGGCCCTCACCCGTCTCAGCCCCATCTCCCAGCACTCTGTTGGTGGTGCAGTCGTCGTCCGAGGCCGTGATCCACACGCTCAGCGACTGTCCGCAGAGGATGCCCGGGATGGCACAGCTGTTGGAGAAGGAGCTGCAGTTGTACCGGTCGCCCTTGTTGCCCTCGGCCTCCAGCGTGTAGGACAACGCCCCGGCCGCCGAGTCCCAGGTGGTGACCAGCACGTCCGAGTCGCAGTCCGCCAACGTCTTCACGTTCTGGGGGATGCAGGGAGCTGGAGGACGCAGGCGGTTGGCGGTCAGTCTGATGTTTATACGCTACATTCTTCTTTGTATGCACACAAACACACACACACACACACACAAACACAGACAGACATACCCACACACACACAGACACACAATACACACATAGACACTCACAGACACACACACACACACGCACAGAAACACACACACAGAAACATGTACACATTCGCACACACAGAAAGATAAACACATACATGCACACAGACACACATACACACAGACACACAGACACACAGACACACTCCCACACACACACACACACACACACACACACACACACACACACACACACACTCGAGCCCCGCTGTCCTCCGTCCATTGCTCACAGGTCTTGACGTGGGTGGGGGCGCTGACCCCGCTGTTGCACTCGCCGCTGATGGCGTACACGGTGTACTGGTAGGTGTTGCCGCAGCCCGTGTTGGTGAAGAAGCAGGAGGTGTCCGTGGTGTGGCACTCCACCACCCGGCCCGCCGCGTCCAGCGACGTGGCCACGTAGTAGTTGGTGTTGTTGGTGGCGTCCCAGGAGAAGATGATCACGTTGCTGGAGCACTCGCGGTACGTGGCCATGTTGGCAGGAGCGCAGGGGACTGGGGGGGCGGGGGTGGGGGGGGTGGACGGGGAACACAGACGGGGTTAGGATGCAAAGTGGCCGCGCGTTGGCAGCCTCTCTGGACTCTTTGTTGTTTTGCCATTTGGATCCTGGATTTAAGAGCTGGATCGAATAACGTGAATGTTTGGCCTGGGGTGCATTGAAAGAAGAGACATGGAAGACTACTGTGCACTGTGATAGACTACAGTTGGAATGATGGCATGTGTGCGTGTGTGTTTGTGTGTGTGTGTGTGTGTGCGTGTGTGTGTGTGTGTGTGTGTGTGTGTGTGTGTGTGTGTGTGAGTGTGTGTGGATGTGTGTGTATGTGTCTGTGCGTGTGTTTGCGTGTTTGTCTGTGTGTGTGTGTGTCTGTGAGTGTGTGCGTCTGTGTGTGTGTGATAGCCTTTTCCTTTCCTAAACAGACATTGTAACTGTATGTTGAATAGAGAATAGAGACTATGCCTGCATGGTAAGTGAATCCCATAATGAGCTGTGCTTAAAGTGTAATGGTGGAGAAACGGACACCATGGGAGAGTGTAGGGGCTCCCAGGATCCACTTACAGGGGTCAATTGTTGGCGACAGCTTAAGCCCAGTAATCCGGGTTGTATGTGTACTGTATATGTAAGCGCCAGTGCGTGTGTACTGTCGACAGGTGGGTGTGTGTGCGTGTGTGAGAAAAGATGCCGTGACGAGGGAGGGGCAGCGTGTGATCGTAAAGGGTATTCAATGGGGAGAAGATGGGGGGGGGGGGGGTGAGATTGGTAGGAAGGATAAGAGAGGCAGTAAAAACGAAGACAAGCTTTGACTGGACCCCAGCTACCTACCCCCTACGAACCCCGACCCCGACCCCGCCCCACTGCTCACCGGTTTCAAAGGAGGCCGATGCGCTGGAGGTGTTCTGGCAGGCGGCGGAGACGGCGGTCACCCTGACCAGGTACGACTCGCCGCACTCCAGCATGGTGACCTGACAGGAGCTGGTGGACGAGGAGCAGGTCAGCGCCGCGCCCGTCCCGTCCGTCGCCGTGGCGACGTAGGACTTGGCCCCGAACACGGGGCTCCAGGACACCGTCGCCATGCCACTGGAGCAGCTGTACTGCACGGAGATGGACGTGACCGCGTCGATGGCTGGGGGGGAGAGGGGGAGTTGAGAAGAAGGGAGGGGGTTTGTTTTAGTTCTCACATCTCAGGGTTCAGTCCGTTCTCAGGGGGGGGGGGTCACCTGTGTGTCCCCTTTTCCCGTTCCCCTGGCGGGCCCGGAGCGGCACACTCACTAGAGGTGGTGTAGGTGACGTTAGAGGCCTCGCCGGCCTGCAGGAAGGCGTTGATGGAGGACACGCCCACGGTGTAGGTGGTGCAGGGCTCCAGGCCGATCACCTCCATGACGGTGGACGAGGTGTTCCGGGCGACCGGCTCGACCGCGGGGTTGTTGTTGTTGCTCACCAGAACTTGGTACTGCAGCACTTTGTAGACGGGTAGCCAGCTCACCCGCGCAGTGCTCGCCCCAGTCCCCACGAGAGTCACTCCATTGGGTGGCTGTACCACTGTGGAGAGAAAGGAGGGGTGGGGGGGTGGGGTGGGGTTTGAGCGGGGGAGCGCAAGGTGTCAGTCTCACAGTCTCACACAATTACAATGAACACTAAGGAAACGTCCCCCGTCCCCCGTCCCCCCCCCCCAGAACGTTTTTCATCAATTTTACGGTCCAAATAATGGGGGTGTCACGTGGCTCGTCCTCACATGTGGTGATGGTCCTAATGGTGCTACTGGCTCCCAGGCCGGCCACGTTGGACGTGTACACGGAGAACCCGTAGGCCGTGGCAGGGGTCAGGTTGTCCACCTGACCGCTCAAGGTGGTGAAGGTGAGGTTGTATCTCCCTTTGTCCACGGTGGGTTTGGTAGCGTTGAGCTCCTCCAGCAGGAAAAAGTACCTGTCCGCCCCGGTCACCCCCGACCACTCGAACCTCAGTGACGTGCTCGACAGAGCTTTGGCGAAGGTGATTTGGGACGTGGCAGGGACTGAAAAAAAAAAAAAAACGTGAGAACCGTTCATCCATCCATCCGAGGTGTGTAATAACACTAAATACAATTTAATAGTATTTCACGGTAGATTTCTGGGGAGAAGGTACCCTTACCTGTTAAGCCTAGTTGCGTGTCTGTGCATATCACGTAGTAAAACTGGAAGACTTTCAGGGTGACCTCGTAGAAGTTTCCTGGCCGAAGACCCTGGACCATTCGCTGTGTGATGGAGGCCGGCAGGGTCACCACCACCGGAGCTACCTTTGTGGCATTTAAGCTTCTCAAGTCCAGGAAATAATTGGTGGCTCCAGAATAACTGTTCCATTTCAGGTCCAGTGTCGCTGCTGATGGGGATTGTATTGAAGTAATACGACAGTCTAGGAGGATAAAAAGGAGACCGGTTTTAATGTTTTTTTGTGAAGTTAAAAAACGTATAAGCTTTAACAGACAATGATTCATTTCAATATTTACTTGAAGTTGCATAAGATCAAACCCACTGACATTCTTAACTAGATTCTCTTTTTTTGGTTTTATTTTTATGGGGGGAGGGATTTATTGCAATTACTCTGCACAAATGTCTCAATATTTTGCAGCTTGCAGAACTGTAGAGACAGTATGATTTTATTTCATTTTGGGACATAAAAAGTTTCAATAACACTATTGTTTCTATCATCTCTATAGATTTAGATATTTGCAAATAATTTTCAAATACCTTTCAAATCCTTAAATATAAATAAAAATAATTGGTCAATTGAAATGAATCTAAGTCTTATGTGTCTTATTGAACTATGATGACTGAACAATATTGCTATAGCAACAATAATTTCTAATCAAATGGCTCCTAAGACTTACCTGCCAAAGTATGCTGTATCTAACAGGATAGAAACAAACAATTAATAAGTATTGGTCCAAAGTCCCAAAGTATTGAAGTAATCAATTAAAGCAGTTCAATGAAAATAACACGCCTACCTGTATTAAAGACAACAAAAAGATTGGCAGGTAAAACATCCCCATGTTATCCATAACGATGGTCAACGTTCAAACACGTCAAATCCCAACATGGAGGCAAAAGACACAAGTTTCTTCTGAAATCCCCAGCAGTCGCGCACAGGTAGATCAGCTGCACAGGGACCAATCACAGAGGTGAGGACATGTAAGTTCCTGGTGCCTTTGGGCTCGTTGTCACCAGGAGACGCACGGGGTGTGTACGGGTGTGGAGGGTGTCGTCCATCTCTCATGGCATCTCCACGTCCGACGTGTATCACTTACCGCCTAGCTGTGTCTACGCGAGGAGCGGTTCCAGTAAAACGTGGAGTGATCTTTCAGGAGAGTGTCATGTGGACTTCCTGACGAGAAGAACATCAGTATCATGGAGGACATTAGATCACAACAGAATAGTTCAAAGTGGAACGGAAAACCATGAGCCACATTAAAACATCATCCTTTGACTTCAAAATAATGGGCTCCATTATGTTCATTGTAACATTGTCACAAGAATAATGCATGCAAGAAGCTATGGGAAATGTTATGAGAAACGTACCAATATTCATCTAGTTTGTTTGATAGGAAATCGTTTGGATTATGTCATGCTATGTGATAAAACTACATAGAAAATGATAAATTGCATATCCCCTCATGATAAACGTTAAGCCAAAGACTAAAATAGCTATTAACAGTATGTCACTAAAACAGGGATGGTTGGATGATTGAAATTAAGGATGGATTTTTTTTGATTAACACATTATTGCTAATCAGATCAGAAAATATATGGTCATTAGTGGGTGCACAGTTCTATTTATATTATAACAAAACATGACGGTATCACAATTAACACCTACAGTATTCTGTTAAAGGTGTTACGTAAGTGAATTGGATAGCTTCTTTGTTTGTATCCATTTGTTAAAAAGATGACAAAGCGTGTGGCAGACAATACGTCCCCCCCAGGGGTTGAATATTTGTGTGATATTCATCAATAATATTATTTCACAACAATCCATTGAATTCAAAACTAAAATCAAGAAAATAAATAAATAATCTTTACGAGGCTTAAAAAATAATTTCTCATTAGATCTAAGGCCCATTCCCCTCTTACCAAAGGTGTGCTTCATAAGATGTCTATAATTCAGGTTTTATTAGTTAAATTACACTTCAGTCCTGACACAGCACACACTCTCCTCCCCCTGCATGTCTGAAGTGATCATAATAACGACAGACCACACACAAAAATGTCAGATACTCTCACTAAAATGTGACAGGTTGTTTTTTATTATCATCGAAATCAAGTCCGCCAGGGGACAACAAATACAGTTGCGACGTTGTGTTTTTCCCCGGCTATCTGATCTGACGAGTCATCCTTAGGACGCCATGCATGTCTCCAGGCAAACGTAACAACGGTTCCTCTTTACAGTAAACCTAGTTCAGGTCAGACACCCAACCACTGTTGCAACTGAAATACACACGTGACATCAATCTAATGGAGGCATCCTACTTGGGGAAATCTCTTGGTTTATTGTTATTTTTAGACCATTCTAAATATGTTCAATAAAAGAAAAATGTTTGCCAATTAAATTTCTTGGAAAAAGATTCTTTGGTTTTGAAATGGTTTTCCTGATAGAATTTCAACTTCCAAAACTTTCCATAAAGGCAAGAGAGGAGACAAGACAAAACCAAACTGCATCCACCATTTTGATTGTAGCAAGTGGCGTCATAGCAACAAACTCCCTTATTTTACTTTAAGTTCTCCAAACATTTTTTCTCAACTACATTTCTTTTATAGTACCACCCTGGCAATGTGCCAAGACACAAGACAAGGTAAAAACAAAATAAAAAAGCGGACATTTTTTTTCAGGAAATCTTCACAGCTGTAATTGCAGTCCTTGGCACCATGGCGGGGTTTCCTGTAAAACAGGATCACTCTCCATTACAGGCCATTACAGCTTCTGTCTCCATAAGCCCCCATTGTTAGTGTTCCCCAGTGTCAGATTGGATACCTAAACAAGGAGATGTATCTGTATCTTTCATGGGATCTTCTGATGGTCTATCTCCCATCTTGAACAATTGCGTTAGTGTTTGTTAGTGTGTGTGTGTGTGTGTGTGTGTGTGTGTGTTTGTGTGTGTGTGTGTGTGCGTGTGTGTGCATGTGTGCGTGCGTTCTTGTTCTGTGTGTGACCATGCGGAGGTGGCTAGCCTCGGTTTAACCTCATCATGCTTCCTCCATACTTTGACAGGCAGACAAGCTGTCCACCAGAGAGGCCTAAGGCTACGAACGCACAGTGTCTGCTGAACCTTTAGGAGGAGCCTCTATACATGAGCTGTTCTATGGGCATTCATATCCATTGCTCTCCATACTGTCTTCCATACAGTAAAGACAAATGCGTTTTATGGATGCCTCAAAGGTAGTAGCAAAACACCTTTGAATTGTCTAGAGTCGCTCAATAGGTTTTGTGCGATCGGATCTTCCACTGTGACGTCACAAATAGTGTGTCATAAGCTAATGTAACGCAGGTTTGAGTATTTAATAGTTGATATGGAGTAATAAGATAAACAAAAGGTGAACTCACCAGATTTAGTCTAAGCTCCGCTTACCCCGATAGATCACTGGAAAAATAAAGGTTGAGTTTTTAAGGGCTGAAAATAATTCACTTGGATGCATGACTACTATTTAATATGACATACATATGAAAACTATTCAACTATTCAGATATAAAACAACTAACAGAGTTGCAGTTCCATTTGAAAGCTTTGCTGGGGACACTTACCCATTCCCACATTACTCCCTGAGCACAACACTGTAAAAAGAAAGAAAACAACCTTAATAACATAGACACCATAGTAAGCTTCATTTACAAGTTTAAACGACTTCTTGCACGGTGACTTTCCGCAAAGCCCCACCCGCCCCACCCGCCCCACCCGCCCGACCCCACAAACAAACATGGCTATTTTTCTCTTGTTCTCACAAAATGTTTGTCTTCAATGGTGTAATCATGAATTCTCACTCAGAATTTGTTTTTAGCAGATACAATGTAAGGGTGAGTTATTTGACTTATGTTATTTTATGCTTTTACAGAATGTTATACTTTTTTAACAAAGACAAAATACTATTTTTTTTGCTTTTAGAATGAAATTAGTTTGTATGGCGCCCGCACCATATTACACTCAATGTTTCTTTTACCTTTTTATCTGCACTGTCCACTGTCCGCTGCAACAACATATGTTCCCCCATTGTGACACACATAAAGGAATTCTGATTCTGATTCTGAGTCTCCCATCTTACCGGAGTACATCCTGCGCGGGCAGAACTTCACGCTGTCCCCGTCCTGAGCCACCGGCGCCACCACCACGGTGTACACCTCCCCACACATCACCTCCCGGACGTCACACGAGGCGCTGGCCGCGGTCGCCACGCAGGTGTAGTTGGCGCCCGTCCCGTACAGGTCCACCGTGTGGTTCTGGGGCGAGCCGGAGGAGCGCCAGTACACCCTCAGGGAGCTGTTGGCCATCCGGTACAACTTCACACTCGTTGGGCAGCAGGCACCTGTCACGTTAAACAAACAAAAAAAGAACCCAAAAAAAAAAAAGGAATTTGAAAGGAAAGCAATTTTATATTGGCGTCTCAACTGAACCGCGTGTCTGTGTGTGTGTGTGTGTGCGCGCGTGTGTGCGTGTGCGTGTGTGCGTGTGTGTGTGTGTGTGCGTGTGTGTGTGTGTGCGTGCGTATGTGTGTGTGTGTGTGTGTGCGTGCGTGGGTGCTACTCACTGGAGGAGAAGCCGGTGTAGTTGCACTGCGACTTGTGGCCCGTCCCGCTGATGGCCTCTACGGTCACGCTGTAGTTGGTGCCGCACGTGATGCAGCCCATCACGCAGTGCGTGTCCATGGTGTGGCACTGGGCGTGGCCTCGCGGCGACCTCAGCGCCGTGACGTAGGAGCGTGCGCCCGCCGCCGGCGACCAGGTGACGTTGGTCATGGCCTGGGTGACCTGCGCCACGCTCGGCTCCGACGGACAGCAGGGAGCTGCGGGGTGTGGCCACAAGACGCCCCGCCCCTTTCAGGTGAATGCACTACTAGCCTGTTACACCGATGCGTCGATGCTGGGCTACTTGGTTCGTCAACCGCTTCAAAACACCTTTCTGTAAGGCCCCCCTTGAAAAAGCCCCCCCCCCTTTGATAAGCTCCATCCCCGTCCCTTTTGATAAGCCCCCCTTCAATTAGCCCCCCCTTTGATAAGGCCCCCTTTCGATAAGGCCCCCCTTTCGATAAAGCCCCCCTTTGAGGAGGCTCCCCTTTGAAAAGCCCCCCCCCCCACCCCTCCCCTTTGAAAAGCCCCCCCCCCCCCCTTGATAAGGCCCCCCCCCTTCGATAAGGCCCCCCTTCAATAAGGCGCTCTCCTACCTGTCTCTAAGGGCACGCTGTAGCCGGGCAGACTCCGGCCCACCGCCGACGTGGCCACGGCCGTAACCTGGTAGGCGGCTCCGCAGGGCAGCGGGCCGAGGTCGCAGCTGGGGCCGCCGCGGGAGGTGCAGGAGCGCGCGTCCGTGCGGCCCACGGCCGTGACGGTGTAGGTGGTGTTGGCGCCGTTGGGCGTGCTGAAGAGCGCGGTGACCACGGAGGCGTTGTAGTGCGTCAGGTTGAGGATCTCCGGGGAGCACGGCGCTGCGCGGGGAGAGAGAGGGGTCGAAACGACGGTCAGGGACGGGTGCGTTGGTGCGCCCCGGTCCGCGAATTGAACAGCCATGGCTGCTCTTCTACTGTGGCTGTGCGTGCTTTTGTCGTTCTTTACTGGAGGTTTTCTCCTCTGGCTTTGAGGCGGGCGTTACCTGTCCCGTGGGTGTGCGGCTTGCACGTGTTGTTGCAGCCGCGCAGCTCGCTGCAGGGTGTGACCACCAGGCTGTAGACGGTGTCGCAGCGCAGGTCTGACAGCGTGCACACGGGCGCCGTGTCGTTGCAGTGGACCGCGTCCGCGGCCCCCTCCGCCGTGGTCTTGTACAGCTCCGCCCCCCTCACCGCCGACCACACGATCTCAAGGGTCTCTGTGGAAACCAGGTCCACGGTGAGGTCATCGGGACAGCAGGGGACTGGGGGAGGAAGTGGAGACGAAGCACAGGACAGAGGTCAGAGGTCAGATCAAAGGAGAATGGAAAGGCCACCGATGGGCAGGTATGTCTTCTTGTGTGTGTGTGTGTGTGTGTGTGTGTGTGTGTGTGTTTCTGAGTGTGTGTGTCCTCTCCCCCGTCCCCGTACTAGTGGTATAGTTGACGATGTCTCCCTGAGGGCTGGTGCCGGCCAGGCTGTAGGCAAACACAGTGGTCAGGTAGGTGTAGCCGCACATGCAGGGGAACTGGCAGGAGGTGGCGGTGGTGTTGCAGTGCTCCTCGTAGCCGTCGTCCCTCTTGATAAAGGTCATGTAGTAGTCGGCCTGCTGCACGGCGCTCCACGCCACCAGGCAGTCGCCTGCCCTGGGCTCCTCCACCCAGGTGTTCGCCGGCGGGCACGGGTCTGCCACACAGGGAGGGGGCCGGGGGAAAGGGGAGAGAGAGCGAGCCGTCACAAACCCCTCGGCTGGGATTGAACCCCCATACGCCACCCCTCCCAACCACCAGTGTTTCCATGGAAATCATGGAAATCATCGTGTGCGTGTGTGCGTGTGTGTGTGCGTTCTGCCCACAGGTGGTGAGTTCCTGAGGCGTGGAGGGGGCGCTGGGTCCGGCCGTGTTCAGGGCGGTGACAGTTAGCGCGTGGCTCAGGCCGCACTCCAGAGGCGTGATGATGCAGAAGTCCACGGAGGAGGTGCAGTTCTGGCCCGTGGTGGACAAGGCCACGTAACTGTCAGCCCCTCGCACCGTGGGCCAGTACACGGCGATGCCCACGGAGCGACCCGACGACATCACCACCTGCACCGGTTCCGGAACGGGCGGACCTGGAGAACAGCAGGGAGGGAAGGAGGGAAGATGGGGAGAAGGGAGAATGACATAGCACACAACGGCTGTTAAGAACAGGAGGCGGTGCTTTGAAATTCGGATCGATCTCACTGTCGATGGCTAGCGATCTCCTCTAAAAGCCTGCTGGGAAAACAGCGGACCCGACCGGTCCCCATGCCACGGCCACTGGGAAGGCTTACGGGTGATCTGGAAGACGGTGAGGTCGTTGCCGGGGCGACCCTCCGGGTCCCAGGCATTGCCCTTGATGCTGTAGACAGTGCCGGGCTGCAGGTTGTTGAAGGTGATGGTGGTGTTGGTGGCGTTGACTTTGAGGCGGGAGGCGGAGCCCTGCTCGATGATGCAGAGGGTGTACAGCACGGCGTGCGACACCGGCGACCAGGTCACCACGATGGTGCTGTTGTCAGGGGAGGTGGACTTCAGGTCTAGGGCCACCACCACTAAACAGGGACACATGCACACACACATAGACACACACGTAAACACACACAAAAACACACAAACACACGTAAACACACACTAAGATGCACACAAAAACACACACACAGAGAGACGAAGACAATGCGCGTGTTCTTGACGGTGTCGACTAAGGTCCTAATTTCCAGGTGGATAATTATAGGCAAATCTTTGTGAATCCCTTCCTGGTTCTTATGTTACGAGTGGTTCCCCTTGGGGAGAGGACGCAGCCTAGTTCTCATGGTGTATCATGTCTTATCATAAAAGATGGAAAGGCCAGAGGGATGGATGTGGTTTCCCCCTCTCTGTTGGTACTACCTGAAGCCCACACCGGGACAATAGCCCGGTGAAATTTCACGCCTTTATGGCCACTGGAACGGGACAGCGGGCCATTGTCTGGTGGACGTCTTCCTGGCCAGTGTGGTTATGATCTAAAGTAAACAGCTCTTATTGTGAAACGCCTTGGCAGGGGAAAGTGGTGGAGGGCGTTGGTGGTGGTGGGGGGGGGGGGGGGGGTACATTGATCCGCTGTGCTCTTACAACCTTCTAATGTGTCTGAGTCGCCATGACACCCTCCCTATCATCTCACGTCTGGCCCAGACATGATGAGGCGTCGTAAACAAACGCGCCTATTAATCTGGAATATATACAGTATCGCTCTGCCACTCGTTCCGCTCGCTGTTCTGACCCACTGGGCTCCACCCGAACAGACGCGACCGCCAGGAAAACAGGTGACCAGGTGTCCGCACGATTACCTGTCTTCGACTGGACGGGCAATGACGGCTGACTCCGCCCCCCCACGTTGACGGACATGACACTGAGGATGTAGTCTGTGTATGGCTGGAGCTGCAGCACCGTGCCGGGGGAGCCCGTCACCACCGTCTCGGCGAAGTAGTCGTCCGTGTCCGACTCAGCCCGGAGGATGTAGCTGGTCGCCCCGGAAACCTCGCCAAACTCGACCGTCATGCTGTCGTCCTGCTTGGAGTAGGCCTTGGTGATGATGGGCACCTCCGGAGCTGTTCAGCCCATGGATTCACACACGTGAATAGAAAGAGAGAGAGAGAGAGAGAGAGAGAGAGAGAGAGAGACACACACACACACACACACACAGATAGTCTCCGAGAGGGAGAGAGTGAGGGAGTGTGCTGGTTGGTCGGGAGGCATTAGGGACGTGGGCTAAACGCTGCGGCGGCGTCCTCAGCCAGACAGCCGGAGCGGTAGCGACACAATGAACACGCTGCCTGCCTCCCTCCTAATGAGCCCTTCCTGGACGGGGATGAGAGGGAGGAGGACAGGGGGAGGGGGAAATAAAAGACTGCTGTAATTTGGGTGGATTTTTTTGGGTGTGTGAGCAATGGGAGCAGGCTGCGTCCCAGAGGTGTTGATGCCGGCTGGGGGCTAAGGTAATTAGTGAGGGGGGTACCCAGGGTGCGGTGGGGGTGAGTTTGGAAAAACCAACTCCGTGGAGCGAGATGTTTCGACGGGGCGAAGCTTCAGGCAGGCACACATACACACACACACACACGGTACAAACACACGGCACACACAGAGTACGCACACACACAGTACACACACACGCAGGCACATGCGTGTGGTACAACCAGGGGGCTGAGTAAGAGAGCAGAAAAGTACGTACACACACACACACACACACACGTATGCATATGTGCAGTACACACACAGTATACACACACACACACAGCCAGGAGGCTGAGAGAGGGAGCAGACAGAGTCCCACACTGTAGTCTTTGTGTTTTGTAGTCTTCTGGCAGAGCAAACAGCGTCGGCCGTGGAAAACAAAATCTGTGTTTTGTTTCTACAGAAAACCCCACGGGGCATCCTGATCTGACATTGGGGTCACCAACCACCCCCTCGCTTCAGCTATACACACGCAAAGGGAGCCTACCACTGACCTGCAATAGGCACCTGAAAGACCCTTGACTGTGTTAATAAAATATGGAACAAAACTCCAGTGGTAAAAAGTGAAACTGAAAATTGCCTTTGTTAGCAGAATCACACTGTTTTGCACCAAGACCAACTATAATGAGTTTGAACATATTGCCAAAATAGGTGTGAGGAGTATTAGCTGTAGGATTGAGACTAGATATGTGTCGTGTTTGTGTGTAAATAGTACTGGTGAGGCGTGTAGCACGGACTTGTGAATAAGGCTAGCTTGTGTTGCGTTTGTGCTTAAAAAGCACGGTTCAGATGTGTGTAGTACTGGTGTAAGTAGTATGGCTTTGCTCACATTGCACCTGCTAGGTGTGTGCAGTGTCAGGTGTGTAAAGCAGGCTAGGTGTTTGTGTTGTTTGTACTTCAATGACACTGGTTTGGCGTGTGCATTGTATACATTAGTGAAGCAGACTGACTGTTGTGTTAGTAGCAGCGGCGGGCTGTGCCTTTCTTACCTGGGCCTTCAGTGATGTCCTACACAGTCCTACCTGGATTATTCCACCTCTTAATACCCTTGTTATGATGCCATGGCTCAGAAAACTATACATTTTGACAGAAACGCAGTATAATCAGGCATCACCATAACATAGTCAAGTACAACATTCAAGTTATTATTTACGATGCATTTATCATTAATAAATCTTGATTTACAATTAAGAGTGTTTAGGTACCAGCTTTAAGATTGCTTGGATACTGTCAAAACGTTAAAATGAAGGGCGCCTTTAAGGGATTAGTTTACAGTTTTATAATGTGAGGTTTGACAAGTTTGTTCTCTAAACAGCTCATTGTCGTGCCCAAAGCAGTTTTATTCAAGAAAAATTACGATAAAGGCACATAAGCTATTTACTGAAAATAAAAGAAAACAAACAAATAATTTGCATTTGTTCATGAGAATATATTTACGACAGTGGTGAAAGTGTATTGCTGGCCTTGAATATCCACTTTGATAAAGGTTAAGCCAAAACAATTCAACAATCCTCGAATGTGAGTACTTTCACTGCACAGCTGTCCCAGTGCCCTTCACACATCTCCTTCTCATTGATATGGAAGCCCCAAAGGGACTTTATTAAAATGAAAATGTAAACTTGAAAATGCAAATGCAATTTAACAGTAGCATTATTGCTTTCCACATTCATGTGCCATTTGAGACAAAATGCGTCAATGGGCATTCTGTAAATGATCAATCATCCTATTTGCATTTGCATTTTCAAATGCGTCAATGGGCATTCTGTGTCAATATTAAAATTAAAACTCAAAAGCTGTTTGACATTACATTTTCAAAGTCCTACCCCACCATAACATGGAAAATATTAAAATGTTAGTTCAAACTTCAAAAATCTAAATAAAAAAAAATCATAATTTTCCATTTGAGCATGCAAACTTTATATCACAATTAAGATTAAAATGCAGTTGTCTAACAATTGGTAAATAAAAGGAAATTGTATTTGCCAGAAAATGTTCCAAAATCTCCCCTTTAGTACCATGCTATGCAATGGACAATATTCAAATGCAATACGCAATCAGCACTACTGGGTCTGTTGCGTTTATATTTTCAAGTCACTACGCAATCTTTGCGACAAAACATGAAAATTGAAATGCAATCTGTCAATCTCCATCACGGCAGATCTTTGGTTGGGATGTCACTTCCTCGTTTTTTATTTATTATAAGGAGTATATTTATTAAAATCTCTCTCTAATTAATTGCAGTGACAGGGCTGAAATGAAGAGAAGCGATTAGCATTTTAGCTGAACACTTGCTGTCATGATGTAGGCTAATATTTTGGTCATAACTGCATTATATTCAACTTCCACGTGCATGCATACACATGATTAATGATCCTAATCATACTGAATAAATAAACCCATTGCAGAATATGGAATATGTATGGATTATAATATGAAGGTGGTGTGTCTTTTCAATGGAAAAGATAGCAACAATTTCATTTCAAATACAAACACGAATGGAATTGAGTCAAATGTGAAAAGTTTAGAGGGGCAGGCTTTATTCAGCATCAAATAAAGTCAAGCTGGCTCATAGGAACACCTCTAATACTGTACGGCATTGTCAAGGATTTACATTTACATTTCTGTAGATCAATCCCAAGTTCTGGCAACTCTCCAAAATGCAAATAGACAACGTTCAGTCACCATTCTCACTTGGGCCTTCTTCTTGTCCTATTGTAATCGAGGGCAGGAAATCCATTGACCCCAGATCAGCTGTCTTTAAGCAAGACCCTGACTTACTATATATTTATGAGTTGGTCAATTGCCTGCCTTCTTTCCCTGGTTTGCCTCTATTAAGTAACTCCTGTAGCGACCGGCTCCATTCCTCCTCCAGTGACGGGCTCTGTGCCTCTTGCAGTGACTGGCTTCATTCCTCCTCCAGTGACGGGCTCTGTGCCTCTTGCAGTGACTGGCTTCATTCCTCCTGCAGTGACTGGCTTCATTCCTCCTGCAGTGACTGGCTTCATTCCTCCTGCAGTGACTGGCTTCAT
>JAVQJS010107164.1:0-15296 GCA_036024795.1 Galaxias rostratus | reverse complement strand
TCTCTTGTCATAAGGTACTTACGGAATGATATGGTACGGTTGGGCCCCCTTGCACTCCTTAAACACTTGGATGCAAGTAGTTAAGCCCATGCAAAAAAATTCCTGCTTGTAGAAGTAGGGGCTGGATTACAAAATGAATCTGGTGAGTCAAGAATTTGATGGAGCTGGGGTCATGAGTGGCAAGTTTCCTGGAGTTCAAGCTAAGAGTAAAAAAAGTGTCCATGTAAGCATTGTACATCCACTGCAATGCACAGAGTTTGAATCTTGTAGTTGACTGTTTGAAGCTGGATACTTTTTTTCTTTGCTGGAATTTTTTTTTTGCTTTCATGCCATGCTCTTATGTACACCATATGTTCAGTGGTCCCCCGTGGGAACTTAGTGACACTAGATGGGCCTGTTGCCTTATAGATGGGTTGTCGGCTGCTATTAGAATGCTGCAAGAAATTTCTGATGAGACAAATCCCAGTAGAGCTGTAGAGGCTCGAAGATACTGAATAAGTATTATTCAGAAAAAAACAAATGAAGCGGCGCCAAAAGCACTGTGGCACCTCGCCCGGAAGAGGGAAACCGAAGCTATTTCCTGGAGCCAGACCCGGGGGAGATCCTTTCATGCAAGTGTCTGGTGGCCGGCCATGATCTATGGAGCCAAGTTGGGCACAGCCCAAAGAAACAACATGGAGCTGCCACCCTGTGAGCCCACCACCTGTAGGGATAGACATTGGGTTCGGGTGCAATACCAATCGGGTGGCAGGCATAGGCGGGGACCTAGTCGTGCTGACCCCTAGCAAAGTCAACTACACATAGTTGGGCTCGCCTCTAAGCATTCCTCTGGTTCTGGAACCCAAGTCCTGGAGAGGGGTTAGACTTCTTTCTTTTCCAGTGTCACCCAGGATGAGAGGCGCCGGGCTGGAGTGGAGATTCTTACGAGTCCCCGCCTGGGCGCTTCTGTATTGGAGATTTACCCGGTGAACGAGCGGGTCGCCGCTTTGCGACTGCGAGTCGATGGGGGGAAGGCTCTGACTGTTTGTGCTTATGCATCACTGGCAGTTCGGAGTATCTGGCCTTCTTGGAGTTTCTGGGTGGGATCCTAGAAAGTGTTCAATCTAGTGATTCTATAGTTTGTCTGGGGGACTTCAACGCCCATGTGGGTGACGATGGAGAAACCTGGAGAAGGATGATTGGGAAGAATGACCTGCCCGATTTGAACCAGAGTGGTGCGTTATTGTTGGACTTCTGTGCTAGACATGGATGGTCCATAATGAACACCACGTTTACGCATAGGAATGTTCATAAGTGTACCTGGTACCAGAGCACTCTAGGTCGCCGATCGATGATCGGCTTTGTGGTCATATTAGACCTGCGGCAGTGTGTCTTGGACATTCGGATAAAGAGAGGAGCAGAGCTGTCAATTAATCATCACCTGGTGGTGAGTTTGATCAGATGGCGGGGGAGAATGCCGGACAGACCCGGTAAACACCGGAAGGTTTTTAACTCCCACTTCCAGAGAAACTTCTCGTGCATCCCAGGGGAGGTAGGGGACAGTGATTTAAAGTGGACAATGTTCAAAGACTCCATTGTGGAAGCAGCTGCTAGGAGTTGTGGTCAGAAGGCCGTCGGTGCCTGTCGGGGCGGCAAGCAAAGAACTCGCCGGTGGACACCGGCGGTGACGGAAAGCCACCAGACTGAAGAAGGCCTATCAAGCTTGGTTGACCCAGGGGTCTCCTGAAGCAACAGACGGGTACCAGGAGGGCCGGAGAGCGGAAACTTTGGTAAAGGAAACGAAACCCGGGTGTGGGAGGAGTTCAGGGAGGCTATGGAGAAGGACTTTCAGTTGGCCTCAAGAAAGTTCTGGCAAACCGTTAGACGTCTCAGAGAGGGAAAGCAGGGATTGGCCCAGGCTGTTTTGAGCAGGGGGAAAACTGCTGACCCAGACTGGGGATATTGTTGGGCGGTGGAAGGCACACTTTTTTTAACCCCGCCAACACGTTCTCTCTGAAGGAGGCTGTTTGAAGATTCAAGGGGGAGTCCAAACAATTTCCCTGGCAGAGGTCACTGAAGTAGTTGGGAAGCTCCTCAGTGGCAAGGCGCCGGGTGTGGGTGAGATGCTGAAGGCTTTGGACATGGTTTGGCTATCTTGGCTGACACGCCTCTTCGATGTTCAAAGTTTTTTATTGTCATATGCATAACGTTTACAGAGGCAAAAGTATGCAATGAAATTCTTGTGTCTCTTTGACACCTAACGCTAATGCAGACCCTTACGCTAATGTGCGTGGAGGTCGGGGACAGTACCATTGGAATGGCAGACCATTTTTAAAAAAGCAGACAGGGTATCACACTGCTCAGCCTACTGGGAAAGCTTATGCCAGGGTATTGGAAAGAAGACTCCAACTGATTGTCGAAGCTTGGATCCAGGAGGAACAATGCGGATTCCATCCTAGTTGTGGAACAATGGACCAACTGCTTACCCTGGCGGTGCTGTTTGGGAGGGCACGGGAGTTTGCCCATCTAGTCTACATTTGTTTTGTGGACTTGGAGAAGGCCTAAGCTCAGGTCCACCTGGGAGTCCTGCGAGAGTATGGGATACCGGGGCCATGTCGTCAATTCTGTTTGTGATTTTCATGGACAGAATTTTTAGGCGTAGCACGGTTGAGAAGTGTGTACAGTTTTGGAACCTCATAAGTGCTTCTTTCTTTTTGCAGATGATGTGGTTCTGTTGGCTTCTTCAGATTGTGATCATCAGCAAGCACTGGAGCGGTTTGCAGTTGAGTGTGAAGCTGCTGGAATTAGAGTCAGCACCTCCAAGTCCGAGGCAATATTTCTCTGCCAAAAAACTGTGGAGTGCTCTCTCCGGTTGGTAATGAGTTGTTGCCTCAAGTGAGGGAGTTCAAGTATCTCGGGTTCTTGTTCACGAGTGAGGGCAAAAAGGAGCGTGAGGCTGACAGACGGATTGGTGCAGCATCAGCAGTAATGTGGGCATTGTACCGGGCCGTGGTGGTGAAGAAGGAGCTGAGCCCAAAGGCGAAACTTGCAATTTACCAGTTGGTCAACAATCCCACCCTTAACCTATGGTCACCTATCTTGTCTTCCCTGGGAACGCATCGAAATCCTCCAGGAGGATCTAGACCACGTTGCTGGGTTGGGGACGGCTGGAATACCCTGCTGAACCTGCTGCAACTGCAACCCAGCCCCGGAAATACGGTGGAAAATGGATGGATGGATGGATGCACCAGTCACAAAGGATTGATCTCTACAAAGCAGTTAATCTAATTGAAATCGGTAGGCAGACTTTTGAATAATATCGCAATGAGGAAGACAACATCCATGTGCTGTGGATTTCAGTAATCAAAACGTGATAAATTTCTACCATCATCACACTGAAAAGAGCCACACAGACAACTAGCAGACTAGACGATAGTGTAGCCATATCCACACTGGGACAGAAAAAACAAGTTGAAAGCAAAGTTTATTTAGGAAACAAAAGTTTTAGGCAGGTGGGAAGTCTATAAAGTTAGGCAAAAAATCTCTCTATATACATGTTAATGGGTAATTTTTTTGTAAATACGTCAAACACAAAGTGAGGGAAAAGTAAATCTGTATCAAATCAGCATTTTGTGTGACTACCCTTCACCTACAAAACAGCATCCCCGGCCTAAAACTAATGCACAGTACTGTATATGTATGTAGAGTCATGGCCAGAAATATCGGCACCCTTGCTATTGTCATAAAATGCAGCCCTTCACTCAGAAAATTGTTGCAATTGCTAATGTTCTGGTGTTCACGTGTTTATTTATTTTGTTTAAATTGGAAAACAAAAAATAAAAGACGCAAAGTCCAATTTGAAAACATTTTACACAGAACTAAAAAAATGCACTGGACAAAATTATTGGCACCCTTAAGTTAATATTTGGTAGCACACCCTTTGGAAAAAATAACTGAAATTAATTGCTTCCTGTAACCATGACTGAGTTTCTTACACGTCTCTATTGGAATTTTGGACCACTCATTCGCAACCTGCTCCAGGTCTTTCCGATCTCTCCAAAAGTGTTCTATGGGATTCTGATGTCCATGACCTCTGGTGGAGACGCAGCTTTCTGACACTAAGCACTACGCTGCACGTCAAAATTCTTTGATAATTGTCAAATTTCATGATGCTATTAACACAGTCAAGGCATCCAGTGCCAGAAGCAGCAAAGCAACCAAAAACATCTTTGACCCTCCACCATGTTTGACTGAAGGGACAGAGATTTTTTCTTTGAAGGCCTCATTTTGTTTTCTGTAAACAGTGCCATATTGTGCTTGGCCAAAAAGCTCTATTTTTGCCTCATCTGTCCACAGAATGTTCTCCCAGAAGGATTGTGGCATTTGGCAAACTCCGGTCTGGCTTTTTTATGCCTTTTTATCAGCAGTGGTTTCTTCCTGGGTCTCCTACCATGGCGTCCCTTTTCATTCAGATGGCGACGGATAGCGCAAGCTGACACTGTTGTACCCTGTGTCTGCAGGTCAGCTGGAATTTGTTTGGATGTTGA
The DNA here is from genome assembly GCA_036024795.1 of Galaxias rostratus. Classification (NCBI taxonomy): domain Eukaryota; kingdom Metazoa; phylum Chordata; class Actinopteri; order Galaxiiformes; family Galaxiidae; genus Galaxias; species Galaxias rostratus. The sequence continues at coordinate 10,770 of JAVQJS010107164.1, read as the reverse complement.
TCGAGATTCTTTATCCACCATTCGAACCATCCTTCGTTGTAATCTGACATAAATTTTGCTCCTCCGTCCACGTCCAGGGAGGTTAGTTACGATGCCATGGGCTGCAAACTTCTTCATGACATTGCGCACAGTGGACACAAGAACATTAATATCTCTTTAATGGACTTGTAGCCCTGCGATTGTCCATGTTTTCCCACAATTTTGGCTCTCAAATCCACAGAACACTCTTTACTCTTTTTTCTTTTTTCCATGCTCAGTGTGACACACAAGCAAAAGGTTGTGCCAACTTTTCTGTTTTAACTGGTTGAAAGCGTGAGAACTAAATATTAACTTAAGGGTCCCAATAATTTTGTCCAGTGGAGTTCTGTGTTTCAAAATGTTTTCAAGATGGACTTAGCTTCTCTGATTTTTTGTGCTGTTCTAATGCAAACAAAAGAAATAAACATGTGAAAACACCAGAACATTTGCATTTGCAACAATTTTCTGGGTAAAGGGCTGCATTTTATGACAGAATAGCAAGGGTGCCGATATTTTTGGCCATGACCATGCTTTTGTTTGATTGTGTGTGTGTGTATGTATGTGTGTGTGTGTGTATATATATATATATATATAAAGAAATAATATATTACTTATAAAAATCATGCGAAAAATTGTCAGTCCAATATCCACTCGAAACAAGAAAACTAAAGTAGTAAGCCTATCTTCTCTCCATAGCACCACCACCAATGATAAGGCAAACACAATGGTTATGCTAAATTCTCACCCAGCGTTCCAGAAAAGGAGGGACCCGTCTGAGCCTCCGCTGGCAAACAGTCCCTCGTGGACCGGATGCCACGCCACGGCTACAATGGTTTATTTTCAGAAGGAATACAAGAACCAAAACATGTTAATATGCCATTCTATTTTTTGCTAATCATTTTGATGTATGATTTTTGTTGTACTACCCAAGTAACACATTACTTACATAACATGTTCTAAAACTAATCAAGTCAGTAAAATAGGGCTCTATTTTTCTCTTTTTCAAATCTGTTTCTGTGCAAGCTTCCTTCACCGTATAGGAAAGCCAAATGACATCATGGTCGTTCCAAAGACCTACCTCAACAAACTAGCTCTCAGTTGTTTACAGGAAAAGTATTTGATAAATAATTTGTTTGATAGCAGTTGTAAATAAATACTTCAGTCTATCAAGTGTCCCTTGGTCCTACTGTGTTCCTATGGGTTTGCTGTTCCTTTAAGACAGGGGTCGGGAACCTATGGCTCGCAAGCCAGGTATGGCTCTTTTGATGATTGCATCTGGCTCGCAGATAAAACAAAAACTTTTCATCCAATTGCTGTGCAGTACAATTTCATTCACGCCTACAATTGGTCAGGTTATGCCGAGCTTGTCATCCAATAAACTGTACTGTTAATCGATACCACTCGGGGTCAAACGCTCTATGCAAAAAAAAAAAGAAATTGGGACAGAAAATGTAATTTCCTCTGATTAACTGAACAAATATAAATGTTTCATTACGTTTATTAAACATTTATCATATAGCTGACATTATATTATTTTTAAATGTACAGTTTAAATACTTAATGTTGAAGATTCTTTTACAAAAGCAAAGTTTTAAGGAAAACATTATTATTTCAAATACATATCATTCATTCTGACATATATAATTATTAAAATACACAAAGTGCAGGTCTTCGTTTGAGGTACATTTGATAGTGTTGCTTGGCTCGTTACTGACGCTAGCGTGAGCCCTTTAGCCCGCAAAACGGAATGTAGCAAAGTTTTCGCAGCCGAACACTATTTCTCATGACAACTGCAGGAGCAATTGTCCATTATTTTATTCGGATGATACTGGCCTACGTTGGCCGTTGCTGGGTAAAACATGTAAACGTCCCTTTTTGAATCAGTCTGCTCGGTCATTAGCTCAAAGCTCGCCCTTAAATCAATGCAGCCGCAGAAGTCGCATTAATGGTGAGCATTATAACATTATTTAAAAGAATAAATTCAGAGCTTATTATATTTACATTTAGTTGAATTCACTTTTAAAATATATTATATGGCTCTCAGTGAAAGAAATTTCCAATTTTTTTGCTTTCATGGCTCTCTTAGACAAAAAGGTTCCCGACCCCTGCTTTAAGAGAACGTGCTCAACAGGCAATTAGTGGATCAGACAGAAACAAGTAAAAAAATGTTTGAACATATTGATCCTGATAAATCACAATGAGTCTGCGTGTGGGTGTGTGTATGTGAGGGGGGGCGCGGGCCCGCATACAGAAATACCTGTAGCCTCTTTCTTGTGTCCACGGAAAACCTGCAGCTCCTCCTTTAAGTTGCGAATGTCAAAAAGTTTACACAGATGGTCACGTGATGCCGTTAGGAGCCAGTTTCCATTGAGGTTCCACTTCACCTCCATCACAGTGTTCTTATGGGCATGACTGAGGAAAAGGCAGATGGGACAGCAGGTCATAGCTAGCCCTAATCTTACTCATGAACCATATCACAATGTGCACACTTAAATACACTTAGCAGGACATACTGTGGATTATAGTCTGATTAGCGCTATACAATATAATAGGATAAAATAATTAACTTGGTACACTATCATCTAACTAGACAGGTATTGCCTGCCATTTTAGAGACTTACAGTGTAGCCAAACTTTGGCCGGTCTTTGGATCCCAAAATTTGATTGGTTGCTGACTGTCCTTGCTACCAGAGACAACCAGGCCTTTGGTAGGGTGCCAGTCGACACACTTTACATCCGCACCGTGACCTACGGACAGCCACAACTTGTCAGACCAGATTTGTCATAAACAGTAGCGCCTTTCAGAACCAACAGCATGTAATGAATAAAAAGCAGCTGACCTAGGATACTGGAGGACTGTGTTGAAGGTATAAGCACTGCATGTATGTGTGTTTTAACAAACTGAAATAGATACATAGTTTAAGATATCAGCACGGCATGTGCTGCACAATTTTGTCATCCGACCCTTCTCAGTTAACAGTGTTGTAGGACGCAACGTGATTGACAGGTGCCTATTAATGTAGACTTCAGGATTTAATCAAACTTGTGTTTTATTGAAACCAAACACAGTAAACTAAAACAAATAGGACTTTTTGGCAACAGCAAAAATACTTTTTCTGAAGCAGAGTTAACATTCGTCACTTGGACCTTCAAAATCTACATAAGAACGGGCCGCACTAAGAAGTCTGGCATGACAACATACATAACATTTTCAGACAAGAGAAACATTTTGTTACATTTGGAACATTTAACACACTTTTTATTCCACAAGTAATAATTTCCTCCAGTCACGAGTAATCAAGGGTGGCCAATTCGATTCGACAAAACACCAGCAGGCAATACAAGTTGTGAACTGTCTAATTACATTGTTACACCACAACAATGCTGTTAGCCATTAACCCAAAACCTATGACAAGAAACTCCGTTGATGAAAGCCCAATAATCTTACCACCACAAGTCATTGAAAATGCACATTTATAATCCCCATCGTTGTGTGTATGTAGCTTTGATGGAGGTGGAAGATTTTTCTCTAAACCCCAACGTAACGTGTATGCAGCCTTGGCAGAGGTGGACGCATACATCTCAACAGTCAAAAGTAACTTACCTCTGAGAATTCTCTCCTCGTGACAGCGCATAAAGTCCCAGATGCGGACAGTTCCGTCGTCTGAGCAAGTGGCAAATTTATTATCCGTGGGTGAGAAACTGAAGACACAGGCAGGAAAGGCAGGGAGAGGAGCAAATTGAACACAATGCAGGTTGAAACAGTTGGGCTGAACCACTCCAGTTCAAGTGAATCCAACCTACACAACACAGAGGCGCTCTATGAACAACCTTATCTATGGCCACTGGTCCAACACTATCTTGATACAAATGCAGTCACTGAAATCCTAAACAACTCGTAAACCTTTAAATGGGTTTTATCACCATGCAAAAAGAACAAGTGCGGCCGCAACCTCTTTCTATCCAAAAGTGAGCTCACAGCACCGTTTGCTCTTAGCTGATCACATTTCATGGATAACAAGACTGAAGTTCTCAGCCTATTCCAGCAGCGATATCCTGAGTATATAACTCAGTTGTCCCAATGCTGACATAGATTTATAAACACCAAATTTGCATCCAGTCCCTGCTGTATGACAAAGGACTGCTTGACTACAGCTATTGCACAGCTTCCTTGCAATAACATTAACACGATCAATCAACTTGTCCATTTAAAGATGCCCCATATTCTTACTTGTACAAGTACATCCCCAACTCCACTCCATCTATCGAGTCAGAAGATTTAAGTTCACGCAACATGTTGCAAGTTCAAAAGCTTACAGAGTCAATATGGGGACAACGAGAAGTACCCTGACACGAGCCATCATCGAAAGACCTTTTGAGGGGTTAAAGCTGTTCTGGAGTTTTTCTGAGTAAACTATCCAGGTAACGGCTCCATCTGCTGACTGGTTGGTGGAGGTTCAGAAAGTCTAAATCTGAGCAGACGATGAGAAAAGATTCCGAGCGTCTAACAGAAGTCAGCACAACCTAAAAAGCAGCCCAAGAGATAGTTTTCTACTTCCCATAAGGATCCAACCCCCAAAGCTGTATCCCTAGTAGGATGCTCACAGCAAACATGTAGACATCAACAAATTAAACAAGGCAGATGTGGACAGCAGATAAATCAAATTAGTGCCACCATTAAAGTACCACATGTAGAGTTCTCTTCGAATAGCTTGGGTAGCCAAAATATTAAATATTTGTACTAATCTTTATTCATAATATTTGTTTAATGCATCACTGAGGACAGATTTGAATAACAAAGACTTATTTTATTGAATCATGCCCTTCAGCTCGTCTCTGAGTAATAGAAAATGAGCCTCAGATAGAACATTTACAAGTAATGAGTAGCTAACCCTACTGATCCTGGCAATCATACATATAATTAAACTAATAAAATAACCTTTTCAGAAGTGTTGGTATGACATGATACAAAACACTTGTGGGCTGAGCGGTTCGATAACAATTAAAAAACACATGCATCTACCATTTAACTTTACTTAGCACACCTGTGGGACAATTTGATTTTGTAGGCAAGTGATTTAGGAGACCCCAAATTTGCACTGTTTTCCGTGTGTGTGTGCATGTGTGTGGCCATCAACAGGCTCCCAACTTTGATATCCTAAATAAGTTATTTTATTACTGAAATTCTTGTGCTATGCTACATGCTACACTTTATTAGAACCGATTCAGCTTTTTTGGTCAGTGATGTATCCCATCACCTCCCTCTAGCGGCTGAAAACCAGTATTCTGTTAATTGTGTAAAATGCATAACTTTATTTAAGACCGTAAAAAAAACAACCTTTTCTGTACATAATAAATATGTATAGAAAAAATGAAGATACAACTGATCAGCCACAGTAAATTATAAAAATAATTGTAAAACTATTAAGTAAGGAACAATGCAGTGTCGCAACTGCACACATACATCTGTTAATTTCAGACAGGTACATCAGGAAACCCAGGGACCTACCGGACACTAAACCCTGGTTCCAAACTGAGTTTAACTACAGGAAATTGTAAATTTTGTAAAGACCTGGCCTCTCTAATCGCCTCCTTGTGAGCCTGGAACATCTTGACGTTGTTCATGTTAGACTGCCAGTACTTCACATAGCCACCGTGGTCAGCCGTCAGCATCCACATGTCACTGTGAGACCAGGTCATAGCACGCACAGGGCTGTCATGAGCCTGGAACACAACAAAACGCTGCTATGAGGACAACACCTTACAAAGACTTTGCGCAAAGACTCAAAGCAGTGAGAATAAAGGAACACCTGGTTTACCTGCAAAATGGTCTCAAAGTTAAAGGTGAGTCCGTTCCATAACGTGAACTCCCCACTAGAGGCACCAGTAACTAGTCGCCTCCCCTCAGGAGTCCACTGTAGGTTGAAAAAGAAAAAAGAAAAAAAAGAAGAAAAAAGACAGACAACCAATTTTTTAAAGGGCTTGTTTCAGTTGTAAGGGACCTATAAGGAGGCCAAACAATTATACAAAAAAACCTTACCCTTATCACAAACACGGGGCACTTGACTTTGTTTGTTGATGTACGAACAAACTTTGTAGTGACAGCGTTCATTGGGTTACTTGCCATGCCTATTGGAGGTACAAGCTGAAAGAGAGTGACTGATTCAAATATAGAACATTTTGATCTTAATTTGCTCTTCAAACAATAAGTATTAGTGGAAGGCAGTGGATATCAAAGTTCACATTTACATCATTGTAGCATCCTGCATCTGGTTGAATGGCTCGAAAATCTCTATGGTCTCTCTGCCACAACCGATTCTAGAATACAATTAAATGACAAGTAAATACACATCAACTTAAAACAAGACCTTGCTTCAAACACAAAAACACAGCTAAATAAAACTAGAAGTGTCTTAACAGGTGCAGCCCTACCCCTAGGTAGCGGATGACTGAAGGGTTGTAGTCAATGGTCTTGCGGTTTACAGCCTTCCTCATGCGCTTGCCATCAAAGGTGAGCTGCTGCATGGCCTGCTGCTGGGCAAAGTCAGGCCTCTTGTAGAAAAGCTGGCGGGGGGCCTGGTGCTGGAACCGGGGCATGTGGAAGAACCGGGGCGGGGATGTGATGTCTGTTGCCATAGTGACCGCTGTACCTGCTAAGCAGAACAAACACATTAGCTTAGAAAACTGTAAAAAAAAGAAAAAAAGAGAAAAAAAGCAACTCAAGTCTCATTGATTTAGTCAATTATAGAGCATCAAGTTTAATGAAGTTAAAAAGAAAATAAATTGATTTGAAATTGTTGATAATTTCCTTCGATGCCTGAAGAAGCGTACTTTCTTATTTGATTTAAACATCTGATTTAGTTCCCTAAAGAATGATTATCTAAAGAGCACTAGTTATTTTAACAATAATAAATACATTGCATTTGGTAAGTATTCTCAGCACTTAAATCTTTTCACATTTTGTTATATATCAAAATTTTTATACACCATAATGACCATAGTTTATTTCTTGAGGATTTTTACAAATTTATAAAAAATCTATAACTATTAAATTACATGTACAACAGGATTCACAGTCTTTGCCGTGCATTTCAAAATTAAGCTCAGGTGCATCCTGTTTTCACTGTTGATCCTTAATTGGAGTCCATTTCTGTTACATCAGTTAATTAGACATGATATGGAAAAGCACACCTGTCTATATAAGATCCCACAGTTGACAGTGCATTGCAGAGTACAAACCAAGCATAAAGTCAAAGGAATTTTCTGTAGAACTCAGGATAGTCTTGAGGCACAAAGCTAGGGCAGGGTACAGAAAATGTCTGCTGCTTTGAGGGTCCCAATGAGCACAGTGGCCTCCAGCATTCGTAAATGGAAGAGGTTTGGAACAACTAGGACTTTTCCAAGAGCTGGCTGGCCATTTAAACAGATGTCACTCTGTCAGAGCTCCAGTATTCCTTTTTAGAGAGGAGAACCTTCCAGAAAGACCACAATTTCTGCAGCACAGCACCAATCAGGCCTGTAAGGTAGAGTGGCCGGATGAAAGACAATCCTCAGTAAAAGGCACATGGCAGCCCGTCTGGAGTTTGACAAAATGCACCAGGAGAACTCATAGAACGAGAAACAAATTTCTCAGGTTGGATGAGACGGACAAAATTGTGAATGTCAGGCGTCATGTTAGGAAGAAACAAGCCACTGCTCATTACCAGTCTAAATTCATCCCTACAGTGAAGCATGGCGGTGGCAGCATCATGCTGTGGGGATGTTTTTCAGCAGCAGCCACTGAGACATGTCAGGACCGAGTGCATGAATGAATGAATGAATGAATGAATGAATACAGCAATGTACAGACATCCTGGATGAAAACCTGCTCCAGAGCACTCAACATCAGACTGAGGCAACAGTTCATTTTTCAACAGGACAATTATCCTAAGCACAGTCAAGGTATTAAAGGAGTGGCTTCATGACAACTCTGGGACTATCCTTGAGTGGCACCAGCCAGAGTCAGATTTTAATCTGATTGAACATCTCTGGAGAGAACGGAAAATGGCTTTGTACAAATGCTTCCCATCCAATCCCATCTAGCTCTAGAAGTGTCACAGGGGAGAAAATTGCCCAAAAACAGTATGTGCCAAACTTGTGGCATCATATAAAAAAGACAGGGCTGTAATTTCTGCCAAAGGCTGTTAACTTATGTAAATGAGATTTCCTTAATTTTTTTAATAAATGTGCAAAAATCTTGGTGAACTGTGTGTAGAATTATTTTACACATTTTGGAAAAAACCAGTAAGAGCAAAATGTAGAGAAAGTGAGGTGCTTTTAATATTTTCCAGATGCTCTGTATATAACACATATTTTATAAATGATATTTATTTATATAGTAAAAATAAAAATTATTAAAAATTATACTATTAGTATAATAGTATTTTTACAGCCATGAAACAGGTAAGTTAAATATTTTTGTTGTTGCAAACAGTATCACACATAGGTCACCAAGAATAAGAAATTATATCTTCGTCAGTTAATAATCTTGTTAAGCATTTCACTGCCAGACTGTCTGCACAGCACAACAAACTGTGTTTGACATTCTAGGACTAAATCTATACACAAATTCAATATAGCTTCCAAACACAGGTTTGAAGATATTGAAAGAGGTAAGTGTGTGCCATGAAATGAGAGTACATTCCTTGAGACACATTGTATACTCACTAGGTACTCAATATGTAAAATGGAAGGGATTGGAGAGAACCAGTGGACTATGATTACAAAATAACTTGTTAATCCATTGTGACAAACAAGTCAAACTGCAAGACCAGGCTTGATGTGCATTATAGTAAATTAGACAAATCTGGTAATAAAAAAGGCCACATTTTTTCAAACAAAAACATCATAACAACATAACAATTCAACGTTTTGTTATAGTTTCAATAATTATGATGTTCCAAAGATTTAGCGTAAATGAAAATCAATTTAGAAGTCCAAATTTCATGAAGTAATTTTGTATCACGGCGGAAAAAAAAACACCTGAATCGGGATTGACCCCGGGAAACTAATTAATTTTTCAAAAGGCACGAGTGCAACTTGGATCCTCATATCCGCAAATTTACTAACGTTCTTTGTCCTTGGTCAATTTAACCCTTTAGAAAATTATTACAATTGAAATTGATAAGCACATGTGTCAGATACTTTGTTTCTTGGTGGAATACATAAATCTGCCTTTAAATATAAAATTAATATTTTGAAATACCATCATGAATTTGTTTTGTATTGTGACACAGACATGACAAAAGAAGGTGATCTGTAAGAATTAATCATTTTTCATGTATGTTTCTAGAGCCTGAGGTCTAATTGACTCCACAGCGCACGACATGAGTACAGAGCATTAAAAACATATCAGGGTCATTTTACATGAAACCAGTTGTACACATTGAATCAGGATAAGATGTTCAATCTGAGGCAAGAAAAACATGTCAATCATTTTATAAATGTCAAACATTGTACCTCGTCAAAATGACAAGATTATAGGACGGCTAACAATGAAATGCAACTGTAAACCACAATTAACTAGAGGCTGACACCAGCACCTCTGCCAAACAAAGTTTGACAACTATAAAGGTACATTCAGAGCATTAGAACCTATAATCATGTCTATTACTCACAATTTTATTACTATCAGATGTGTGCATTTAATTTTAATTGGGACATTCGCTATGAAAACTAAATGGTGGATGATTTGCAAAATAAATTCTAGATTTAATGGTTTTCTACTAATTTTTAGATTACATTTTCTCTTCGTAAATTTTTAGAAGCAATAAATCCCTTTCATTCCATCCAAACTCTAGAAGTTCTGATGGTAATTACCTGCAATACATTATATAGAAACCATCAGGTTTAACAAAAAATAATCTGTACTTCTCTGATGTGCTGAATTGGTTTTCAGTTTAAGGTATGAATCTGAGCGAGTCTGGTCTACATAAACATTTACTAAGGCTAATCCTACTAGCTGGTGAGCACGCAACACATGAACATCTTTAGACACTGGACAGGCTCCTACACTGTAAAGCCATATTATAAGAATTATTGTAAAAAATGTTTCAAAGTTCAAATTGTTGAAACTTCCTATCGGTTAGTGAATCTGCAGCTGGGTCGCAGTGGCAAGGGTGGCTACGTTAGCAAGCTATTCTGTTGACAAAGTCGCTAGCAAGGCTAGCAAGCGGCAAGATAACCGACGTTAAGACGATTTCAAACGTTTCACCAATATCGACGTTAACTGGTAAAAGAGCTGAATTTATAACCAATAGTAGTATTATTCATTGGATATGGTGGCTGAAATTGAGCTTTATTCAGTATTGTAGGTCCAGTTGACATTTTGTTCTCGTACTGTTGCTCACTTTAAGACAGGTAACATTACTATATATATTACGCGTTAGCTATTGTATAATTTGCTTGGCTGACTTCGAATTAATGAAAACGCGCTACTAGAAACTCACCGATAATATCCAATGATGAGTGAGTTAGATATCAAGCTATGATTGATTAGATTCGTCTTAATGTATTTTCTTTTTTTTAGATTCATACACGGCTAAAATGTAACTAAGTTATCATGGCTTTCACTTCTCGTGTTTCTGCAACGGCCTCCATCTTGGATCTTCGCATTTCATTCTGGTTTGTGAACATAGTGCTCTGGTCTCACGAGATCTGCAAAGGAGGGGGGGGGGGGGGGGGGGATGGAGCCAATCCCAGCAGAATTTGGGC
>JAVQJS010107150.1:0-20676 GCA_036024795.1 Galaxias rostratus | reverse complement strand
CTAACACGGGGAGAACATGCAAACTCCACACAGAAAGGCCCTCAGGTGGGATTCGAACTCAGGACCTTCTTACTGTGAGGCAACAGTGCTAACCACTGCGCCACCGTGCCGCCCAGAATCAAGCCTGTAAACATTTATTTGCTCGTTTGGGGTATAATTTTAGCGCCGTGCATGGCAGTGCTTAAGAGCGCCAAAAAACCACACACACACACAAACACTTGTGGCCACGGAATGTCTCAAAATACACAAGGCTCACCAAATGTGGGGCCATCTAGAAGGGAAAAAAAAGGAGGAGGGAGAAAGACAGGGCCACAGAGAGAGGGGACTCAAACCGTCCATACTGAGGAAGACTATAATCTACCTACAACACAACCCTGAGACTGACTTGAAATGTTTATTGAAACCTTATGCATCTAGTTACTGGAATAGAGCAAGCTGGTGCCTCATACTACGGCCGTGCCCACATTTTTACACATCTACCCATAATCCTGTGTTGATACCCTAAAGGTAGAAGATACACATAAGGTATTGGAGACGTGAAAGACCGAAAAGGCTAAGTGACCATTACGTAACACTGATCAAGTATTGGGCTAATCCCACTCTCACCTCTCAAGCGGTAAATCTTGGTATTGGTAGGAAGCAGGCTTGATTAGACATTCTATTCAGTTTATGCGCGGTTCTAGAAGGAAAAGGTATCCAAGTAACAGACAAATCAAATAAAGAAGTGCAATGAAGAATACATGTCAGTCAACATGTTAAAAGTCTACTGCAGAATTTCTGTATTGACACAATGAAATAAAATTAAGACAAATCAGTCCCAGAGAGAACATTGCTAAATCCTATGACTATTCATTGTATGCTTGGGAAGTGTGGACTAGAAGGTCTATGGAGATCATGCTGGGTTGTGTCCTGTGGTCCTATGAATGCATGGTAAACTATCCAGGGTGACTAAGTTACTGGCATTTTGGAATGCTGGATAACGAGGTAGGTGTGTACTTTCCTTCATGATTTTTAAAAGGAAAAGCTCTCAATAACCAGTCAAATACACTTACAATTAATAGAGGAATCTGAATCAAGCAGTTAATTGAGTGAGAGAAGGAGACAGAGATAAAGAAAAGGCAAACAGACATTTATAAAGGAAAAACATACAGGAGGACTGGAACAACGGAAGGTAAATTAGCCCACTCAACTTCATGAAACAAAAAATTACGACAACAAATGGTCTAGTCACAAAGATATTTTACAGAAAATAGCCCATAAAACCGAAAATCTGTGTGCCATGCCTGCAAAAAGACCTAATCTTGGCCAATCCTGATTAACAGTGACATCATTCTCCGTAGCCTGTGGTAAGGTGACGTCAGCAGAGCCTGGATGTGGTCACATTAGATAGCCAGGGAAATAAAAAGATGGCCAAGTTAGCCCACAATGGTCTTCAATAAAAATAAGCTGCTATAAGATGGTAGAAAGCTTTCATCTTTCATAACTAGCTAATTTGCCAATTTAGACTTTTATCTGGCCTCCGTGGCTTTCACGCCTACTGAACTAAGAGCTAATGTCATAGAGGTGGCCAGTGGGATACACAGCTCTCAGTGATAGCTCTGTGCTGTTCTTTTTGGTGTGCTGCACTCTTTGGATAATAGCTCTCAATACCTTTCACTCATCTGAAACACACACTAAAACGATGGACACAGCTACCATAGCAACAAGACTCAACTCGCCTTCCAATAGATACTGTCTCTAGTATGGTCCTCTTTTTCTGACATTTCAGATTGTAAATGGTGGTGCAGTACAAATCCCTCATTGGGGCCATTCACTCTTTACGCCAGAGCTGAGTTTCACTGACTTTCTTCTGTTTTATTTGGGAACAGGCACCATATTTGTAAACGGGCACCTAACATCGGCATCATTGGGAAGTCAATTTTTGTGTCCCCTTTCATGCCGTCTCCTCAGTACAAACATTGTTAGCTAATCTTACAGACTAGCAGACGCATGAGAAATTAAATATGTCCATGACACAGCAAGACCTAGACATAAAAAGGATCATCACTAATGACTAAAAGAGAATGTTTTATCACATTCTATGTGATGGAATGCTAGAGTTATACAGACATATTAATAAATCCAAAACGTACAATGTAAAAAAAATAAATGGCGTATGTGTCGGTCCCGCAAATAAAAATCCTTAAATGAGGCTCCATCCTAACAAAAAATTAATGATCCTGTAACATGCTGCACAGTCCACATCACACATAGGTGAAGGTGGAACAAAGGGAACCAGTTTAGAGGAATATCCTCTATATCTGCTGTGCCAGGTGAAAGGTCAGCCAAAAGGGTAGGTGGGAAAACTTGTCAACACACAGTAAGAGATTGCGCTGACATGGGGCAGAGCAATGATGACATTGGTAGCTCTCTCACACACAAACGGTAAACCCATATGCATATGTGCACGCACACGCACAACGGCAGACTTGGAACTTGAGGATTGCTAACAAATAAAACCACTGATTATGGGCCAACTGACAGCCGTGCTTTCTAATCTTTTCCCAATACTAGTGAAGAGAACCGAATAAAAAATAGGCATGCCAATATTTAAGGAGGAAGAAAATGACAAAGGTTTAATATTATTTTAGAGAAAGACAACCATTGCCAAGCTGCAACATATCATTTGTGAATTACGTTGGAATTGTGTAGATTTAGAAACCATCAAAATAGAAGGCAAATGTTTGGGGAAATTATGATTATGATAAAAGATATAAATTATTTTGGTTAGCCTAAATAGCAAACAATCTTCCTTTAATTCAAGATCTAAAATGTTTTCATGTAATGACATGAAACAACATAATGAGATGAATAAGCATCATCTCTAAAGGTTGAGTACAAAAACAGAAAACATTGTGCACCCTCTTAAAACCTCAATAGGCATATTATAGGTCTGTTTACATTTTGGTTGCCACACGTGGTGTCCTAGCCTGTTCTGGCCTGAGCCAGGAAGGACAGGTCACCAACCAGATAGCATGCGCTTCTCGGAGAGACTGAGTGTGTCTGCGCCATAACGTGTAAATATGTGCACATGTCCTTTTCAACACTCGTTAAAACATATGCTTCCCACGTTTCCTACGTCAGTTTGGGTTAAAGATTGAAATGATCCATTACCTCATAGGACCAGACACACTGGACCCCTGCAAACCTCCTGACACAGCGGCCCACCTCCACATCCTCATGGGTGGTGTACATCTCCTGCAGACACTGTCTGATGTGGGGCACCATCCTCCTCAGCACCTCCCGGCTCATGATCACCCCAGGCCCCCCCATACAAAAGTTCTCCCCAGGCTCCAGGGCCAGCTTCCCCAGCTCATCTCTGGCCCCCATTCCGGTCTGGCCTAGAAAGATGGCCTCGCTGCTGTTTAGACTACGGAGGAAACTTTCCAGCCTCTCACTCTTTATGTAGACATCATCATCGGCCCGCATGAACCACTCATACTTGTCAAGGTAGTGATCGTGCATGTACTTCAGCATCATGAAGGACTTCTTCTGGGGAGGGTAGGAGTCATCCACGTTCTTTAAGGCAACAATGGGGATAGGTATGGAAGTGTCAGAGCCCTCGCTGGAGAAGAATTCCACATGTCCTGGAATTGTCTGGGCCCATGTCCTAAACAGACACAATGAAACAGCATAAAAAAAATAAAAAAACCTAGGTAAAAATAAATAAAAAAATAAATAAAAAGAGTCTGAAGCTCGCTATATTAGGCTACTGTATCAGTGCTAGTCAAAGCAATTACATTAACTTTTAGACTCGGCATACATTCATCACTAATCAACAGGGCTGCCCTACACATGGCCAACAAATTGCAATATAACACCATATAATTTGTGTGATTATATGTAGTCTAGTCTCCATTTCGAGTATTCACAATACTACACCTATTGTTGAACGACTTCTGAGAAATATGATGTCCAAAGACGCGTGTACGTTCACCTAGTTTTAACAAATAATCATAATTTAATAATCCAAAATGTGTCAAAGATTACTTTATTGCATACATTACTTAATATATATCTTTAGTATTTATCAAGTAGCATTTTCATTTGTAACGTAGTGTGATGATGGCACGTGCGACTGTAACATCTCTGATAACTGCATTTACTTTATAGCTTGTTTCTGGTTAGTATGCCACCTGTCAGTAAGTGTTTAAGTTGCGATAGTTCCTTCAGCTAAAATAATAAGGCCGCATCCGACAATCACGTTGGAACCCTACCCTATTTGTATCGCTTACAAATGAATAAATAAAACTGAACAGGGAAAATGGCAACATATAACGCAAGAAAAATGCACGGAGACGCTGAAATGAATAGAGCAAGAAACAGCCTCCACCCACAAACCGACTTTTTTTGGAAGTAGGAGAACTGGTTTAGAACTTACGTGTGCAAAATACACATGATACGGAAAAAAGCTCTGCAGCTGATTAATTTCACTAGTGGCCTTTTAGGCATTCCTCTAGTCACATATGACCTACCTATGTGCTGCCACGGCGCGGTTATTGAGGTACTTCTGCGCGGTCATTACACCAACGAAAAGGAAATTATTGGACCTTGGGACGGGTTTCTCTGTCGCAGGAAAACCGTTATCTTGCGGTGGCCATACTATCCCACCGTATTCTTTCCTGATGCCCCCGTTCCCAACGCAACCAGCTGGATTTGCCTTGCGTTTTTGACCAGCTTTTTTCAACTCTGTTGCCTTTGGCAAAATGAGTCTAGAAGCCAGAGTGAACCCGACCACCAGTCCCAAAAGAACACTAAACCATGCTCTTCGGCTTCGACCTGCCATTCCCCTAGAACTTGCCCAACTCCGAATCGTCGCTTTGTCTCGCTGTTGCCAGCACAGCGTCCTTTGAAACCTTATCGTTTAAACCGAGTGTCCCTCCAGAAAACTGGGCTCACACTCTCTCATGATAAGGAAACCTTTCTTCTGCCCGCTGCGTTGGTCCCGATACTGGCTGTCTACGTAGCATCACAGCAGTCTCCACGAAACCACCGAGCACTCCTCTTTATGTGATCCCTCTAATCATGAAGCACTCCGTTGCAATCAATCAGTGAGGATGACTGCGACCTTCAACCAAATTTATGGTCTCTTCTTTGCCCCGAGAGCCGTCCCCATTCTTGGTACTACCTCGCCATTGTGAGAATGTCGAAGTAGATCGGTCGCTGAGCTGCTGACTATCAACGAGGCTTAAGAGTGAGATTTGACCCAGTAGAGTTGCCGTAGTACGATGTTACGCGTTTTCTTTTATTTCCCTTACATTTCATGAACACAGCGCCACAAAGTGATAAGTGAAAAAGTAAGAAGAGGCGATCGCAATTGTGAATAATTTCCTCTGAATAGACTCTTAAATTCCCCTGTGCATAAATCTACGATTCTTCACGGAGGAATGTCTGAGTTCAAGCCATTGCAATCACAGACCCGCATAAAACATGTGCCCCTCCACTATAGTTATTTGTAATACAATACCGCTATAGCCACGCCAGCAAGGATTCATCATAAAATGTCTCCTCCTTGCGGTAGAAAATGGTATTTTCGACGTTATAAGATCGACCGTGTGCACTTTCTCATAACATTTGTTATAACATAAATTATTTTTATATTAACGAATTATCATTGGCATCGTATGTAATTTGAATTTTGCTCTTGCCGAGCTAAAATTAGACTGTCTGGTTGTATAATAGCATAACTGCATTCATATTATTTGGGATTTTGATACCGTGTGACTTCAAATTGCTGAACTCTTAATGGTTGCCAAAAAGGCAAGAGAACTCATTGCTTTGTCATGACAGTCTCACAACATCTGCCATTTAGGCTTCTAATTTTTTTTATTAATGTATATCATCCAGGAACGTTGTTGCAAAAAAAAACTATGGAGCGCTTCAAACCCATTTGTTTGTTAATAATTAGTATATCCTGAGCACAGAAGCAATGTATAGAGGTAAGATACGACATGCACTTTGATTGAGAGTACCACTCATGCATATTTAATACGTATCCTCAGAACATCAGGGAAAAAAGATAACTACAATTGTATTGCGGTACAAAAAGTGCATAACAATATATTTATTTGAAGTCTAAATAAAAGATTTTTCAAAATATCAGAATACATTTATTCTGTATTAAATTATTTATTTATAGTATGACAAAAGCATTATGCTACACAGCAGTAATCATTTAGCTAATATCTAGCCTTGAGTCATGTTGGTAACATTCAAAACAATATCAAAATATCTGCACACACTGCCTCTGAAAGCAATCAACCAAACCCATAGGTAAGTACCTTTTATAGGAATGGTATCATTAGAAGTGTTTGATCTCACATTGTCAACAAAGCAGTCACTCAATTGGTCATGATTATTACGAAGACTAACAAGGCATCAACTACATTGTTGCCTTTATAAATACCCCACAAACAGAGAAACAGCCAATATGACTGGGTGGTATACTGTCAGACAAAATAACTAAACAAAAGTTCACACAAAATAAAAATATGAGCTGATTTATTGATAACTAACCATGAGGACGTTGTGAGGGTGCCAACTTCATTCAGTAGGTCAGTGTGTGTCTCTAGCAGTCAAGAATCATGAGGTCAGAGTTCAGAGGTCGTATTAACCAAAAGCTCCAACCTCCTTTAACCTCAGCCACCAGATGACGGCCCTCTTCTCCCTGGTCTCCATACACAAGAGGCACCTCCTCCTTCTCCAGTCAAGGGGTTATAATCTAAAATACAAAGTTGCAGAATGTGGGCAACAGGAACAAAAAGAACCTTTCTCAATAATTCTGTTAATTATGTCATGCATTGCATAAAACCTTTGTCTTAATAAATAAAATAAGAATCTGAACAGCAGCCTAAAATCACATCGAGTTTGATACAATTGTCTTGTGTATCTATATGTATCATTACGTATTAGGTTTTTTATGACCAGAATGTTGAGTAAAAAGAAAATTACTGAGATATTGTGTCAATTATTTTTACCAAAAGATTAGTCTCTTTTTTTGGATTAACAATATTTGCCCAAATACAGGGGAGGTGTGGTCCTACACTGAATCATAGTGCTATAGTTCTTCCTTTATAAATATTTGTTTACATGTTTATTTGTACATGGATAAGGATGACAACAATGATCTTATTCCTTCTTACATACCACTGTTTCGCAGGGGCTTCTTGTTGGTCTTAGGCTTTAGCACCGATGTTGACGTGGTGGCCTCATCTGTAGTCTGGATACATCCAGAAACATTCATTTCATAAAAAAAGACAGTTAAATAATAGGCCTTACACAAAAAGACAAAGACCAGGGTAAAAGCTATGTTTGTTGCTGGTGTGAATGTGCAAACACAAATGATCTGATCATGGAATTTTACCGAAATGACAACTTACAGATTGTTTTATCTTTGAATTGCCTTGGTAACTCTTCCCATCTTTCATGCTTTCCCACATCTCAATTTTCTGTTTCCTTTTCTCCTCTTCAAGCTGTTATGGACCGATAAAACAAATTTGCTCTGTTGACATAAGGACGGATTTTTGGTGTTGAATTGTTGCAAATAAGAGCCATTGCAGAGATCACTTTTATTTACCTGAAGCTTTTTCTCTCTGAATAAAGCTGCTTTTTCATCTAATTCTTGCTGCATTCTCCTCCTGGAGGCTTCCATTGCTTCCAATCTTTTCTCAACAGATGATGGATCTAATCATGTAGTTAATTGACATAAAGCATCAACCATTAAACATATGCTAAACACTGTACACAATAAACTATCAGCACCAACCAGACAACATTCTAGACATGCAATACATAAAGCCCACTCCGAGTACAGAAGAACCTAATGTGGGCTCCCTGTTGTGAGTGGTATGTGATAGGTAGGTTTATTTCTGAACGCTGTATCTCAATGGCCTTGGCATAAACCCTAGCCTCATCTGTAGTCGTGATAATGCATTTCACCTTGCATTTCTTCTGCAGCTGAGTTTGGCTGGCCTTGACTGGCTCTTCTCTTGTTCAGGTGTTGAACAAGCAAATAGATTCCTGCAGCCATAAACAGCAAATGCCAGCCATATTCTGCAACGAAAGCCCCGACTGTCAAACAAAAAATCATATTTAAATGAGTTCAGCGCGGAAATGACTCTAAACAAACAAGATGACGTGGTAATATTTCACGATCTTCGGCGGAAAACATCTGAAACAATGTTAGCTACTTAGCCAATAGCTAGCTATATGTTATAGTGTACAACGGCTAGATAAAAACAAGCAATTAATTTAGCGTAACACTATTTTATAATCCATCAACGTTTATTTAGAACAGATTTCATAGGCATGCATCCGACCCACAATTTAGTAAGTTAGCTTAAGAACGGCCTTCGCTGACTTGGCTTAGCCGAAAGCTAGCTAACATGACAGATTAGTTTGTAAAACCAATATAAAACTGTTACTTACAAGCGGGAAGCAAAAAACTCAAATCCTGATTCTCGAGCGACGTGTTCTTAATGTCGGATACATCGTCATCATCACCTTTCATATCTGAGGAACGTAGCTACTTTAACCAGCTCAGGACTAGAGGAATATCACTGCTTGGGTACACAGTGGAGTGTGAGACAGAGCGTTCAACCAGAATTGGACGCAAAGGTGACGTTTTGGCAAGCAGGACTGATGTGCGTGAATTACGCCAGTAGAGGGGGTTATAGTGATTACAAAAGAAAGCATAATACTGTTCATCCAAGTTATAAGTGTTTTGGTGTGATATTAAAGTTGTGCAGGAATTTGATATATAGCAGAATATTTATAGTCATTTTCCAACCTCAATGGCATATAATCGGACAATCGCTTTTAAATTCAGAATTTCAACCCAGAAAATTAGCCATGATAAAAAAAAAATAGGGTAACCTGAATCACTTCACAAATATGGAGTATGACATAGTAAAGTTTAAAAAAAAGAAATTTAATGACCGCGCAAAATCAAAATAAGTCGTATTACATATTCAGCACAAATATTGACTACAGACAAATCACAATCGGAACAATTACAATCATGATCCATTAACTGGTGGATCTTCCTCCATATCCTCCTCCTCCTCCTCTTCTTCATCTTCCTCCTCCTCCTCCTCCCCCTCCCCGTCGTCGTCTTCTCCACCTGCGTCCATTTCGACTTCTCGAACACCTTCCTCCATGCCTAACTCTGGCTTATTCAGCATAACCTCATTCTCCTGTTCTTCCTCCTCCTCCTCCTCTTCCACCATTTCAGGAGGCCCTAAAGTAGATTAAAGGTAAATAAATTACACATTATACAACTGGGGCATTGATTCAGCTCAATTGCATATGAAACTAGAATCCTTGGGCAATGACAATCCTAACTATTAGCAGTGTGAAACTGGTGCTTTTAACACACAGGACAAAAGGGGCAATACTGACCTTGTCGAATGTCCTGTCCTGGGATTTGACCAGCTTGGAGCAGACCCTTCAGCCTCTCTACCTCAGCCAGTGACGAGGCATTAGCTATAGCATTCTAAAAATAAAAATAAACATACAAAATATCTATTCATTTATCAAAGGCTCCGAAACCATTTAAGAGTCGTATTACGGTCAAATTGTCTATCGTGGGCCCTTAAAAGCAACTTAAAATGTTTCTATAATTATAAGTAGTATCGAGTGCCTTGATCGCTTCAACATCAGCAGCAGACGGTCCGGTCTTCTTCTCAGGTTTTACAGCAGCGCCAGGGGTGAACCTGGAAAAAAGACAAAATACTGAAGTAAGATACTCGGAGAAATTTATGTTTCTCAGCCTTTTAACCATTGTATCTTGTGTAGTATCTTTTCTTTAGTTAAAGTAACTGATACAACGGCAAACGCCCCAAGACAGCCCTCCTAAGAAAAACCTAATTGGGATTTTGGTCTTTTTTTGTTTTAGAAAGTGGTTAGGTCAATTTAGGTCAAATTTACTGGATTCTGCAGTCCACCGCATTACACCATGAGTGACAGATAGTGCCAGGGCTTGACTGTTCCAGGAATTCCAACAACCCCAACAGCCAGTGTCCAGTGATTCTCAAGAGCTGCTGTACAATAGGGACTTTCATCTTACGTTTTTGTTCGCTTGGCAATATCCTTTGCAAGCTGAGCACCTCGTTTGCCCTTGAACATTTTCTCAGCCTCCTGGCGTTCCTACGGTAATACATCACACAGTTAAAGAAAAAGCTTAAAACAATTACATTGGGGAACTTTGATCCAAGGGCCCGGAACAGGCATTCTGATTGCAACATTGTTTAAGAAAAGAGTTCCAACAATGCTCAATTTTAATAACACCATGCATTACAATCTTTCACCCATCAGAGGGATGCTGCTTTTCTTTTTACCTTCAGCTTCACTTTCTGGAAATCAAGAACACGGATCTGAGGGATTTTGCTGATTACATAAAGCCTGTAGTGCTTCTTGTTGGTCACAGGATTCCTCAACAGACTGGAATGCAGTTAAGGTATGTTTATGATAACAAAAAAACATAATAATATAATTGATAATATAGAAGGCCATATTATCGTACGTTAAAACATACCTGAGAAGGGACAAAGTCTTAACTGAGGCAAGTGGATCCAAGTCTCCCTAAGGATATTAAGAAAGGATTTAACAGCATACCAATAAATCAATGTCAATATATACACAATTTGAAAAAACTTAAATCTTCCCATGAATAATTTAAATAAAAACCGAAAATATATCATTTTTATACATCGTCATGAAATTACTTACTAGTTCCTGGATGTTGTTGCTTGTTAAAATGAGTTCCTTGACGCACGGTAGAGACTGTTCAAGATTTTCGCCAATGCGGCTACAGAGGAACACAACACGGATTACAATGAACCCTTCCTAAATAAGATGTGGTATGGCAAATGATGTATGTGGTATGGGGTATAGGAAATAAGCCTATTGTCAAGCTACACAACAGCTAGCACACACACACACACACACACACACACACACACACGCACACACACACAAACTAAAATGAGGAGCTCAGCTTAATCGTAGTGTCATTCGCATTGTCAGAACATTATTTAATAAGAAAATATATTAGGTTGTTGAGTAAATCCTGTGAGTAATACAGAAATGTGAGTTCATGAAATGTACATTCTGCAATTACATTGCAGAATGTAAATTCCTTCTATATTAAGATTTTTATACTTTTCATTTGAACTACTCACTCTACATATTGCTGTGAATCAACATTTTCCCTTATTGTGTTGAGTATTTTGAACTATTAATTGAAACGTGTGTCTTTTTTCACCGTTTAACAATCATTTCTAACAACATTACAGCCCAAAACAGAATTATGTGTTCTTCAGAAATAATTTGAAAGAACAGATTTTTCCAAGACATTTATAAGCGTTTGTATAGCATTGCTATAACCACTTGTTTCATAGTACATTTATAAAAAAAAGCCTGTGAAAAACTTACCATATTCTGTTATTGTTCATTAGCAATGTTTTTAATCTTTTGAGCAGTGGGAAGCCGTCCAGTTTTCTAATTTCATTATCAGAGAAATCAATTGTATCAAACTGGTCAAGAGTAGCTCCGAGGTTCTCAAGCACAGGGATTTTGTAACCTAAAAAATATGGGGGGCATTAATGATGTAAAACGCTATAGTAAATCAACACACGGAGTTTCACTCTGATGCCATTAATCTCAAAGTGAGATTAGATATGAGATTTAAATCTCCAGATGTTGCCAAAATACGTTTATTAAGTGCTATTGAATTCAATTCAATACAAAGTCGACTCATTCCAAATGAATCAGTGCAATAGGGATAAAACATGCGTCTCTATCATTGGCTCGGGTCAAGAGCTGAATCCATACAAATTTAATGTGGGGTATCAAATACTGATTAACAAAAATGACTAGTAAACGCACCGCTGGCGTTGTAATATCCTTGCTAGCAAGAAAGATGCGCGGGTTTAATACACATTATACAATGACGTTACCTCTTAGATCCAGTTCTCTGTCTCTCACCGGATTTGTATACTGAGCGGCTTGCTCAATTAGCTCTGCCGATAATTTAACCATTGTTACAATGAGTGGCTTTAAAGTAACACAAGTTATCAACTTATTTAGCAATAAGACAGCCTGTGTCCGGGAAGATCTGAAACACGCTGTCGTCCGGAAGAAATACCACGTAGCTGCAAATGGTCTCACTTCTTTAGTTACTGCCAACTAGTGGCAGATAAGTGGAACAGCCAATTTGTAAAATGTCTTGTTATTTAGTAGTTGTTTTTTTTAAATATCTTATTTTAATTGTACAAAGCAAGAATTGTTCTGGGCATCAAATCTGAGATTAGTAACGTAGTAGTTCATTTTTTAATTTTATTACCATATAGAAATAATTATTTACTGATTGTTCCCGTCTCATGTGTTTCAAAACAAACACTCAGCGTAAAACTATTAAACAACTCTGTATAGATGCCAGCCTCGGGGTGTTTTGACTGCCGGCCTCGGGGTATTTTAAAACGTCCAGGACTAACTGCTAAATCGTACTTTCTTTCCCGGCCAGTGGGCTTTTTTATATTGTACAATTTGTTGAGACAATCACAGACAAGAAAATGAAAATCCTTTCTGTAACTTCCCATAGTGCATCCCAATGGGAGACTGCTCGCTTTCTTTGTCGTTAAAAATATAATTTACTATGCATGGCTCTTGACTATAAATATCTTAATTTACCTCTACCCTGTCGGATACCTGTCGGATTCCTGTTGTATACCTGTTGACAGACAATTGATGCTTTGTGTGGCTGTATTTGTTTTCCAGAAAGTATGCAATGTTTTTTTGTTTTTTTTAAATGTCACTTAAGCATGTTGTGTTTGAAGCTCTACAGAGACTGGGTGTGGCAAGGACACTTGTGGTTTAATTCTAGAGACTGTGATCTTTGAATTTTAAATTAAAATTGCATCTTATCCTCACTACCCAAAAAGTGGGTGCATTACAGATATCACAAATAAACAAATTGTTTGATACAGTGTGGTTATTTGTAAATTACAATATGCTAATCGTGAAGGCATTACACCATTCTAAAACAAGTTATTCGATACATGCCCAACATGCATGATAGTTGTTGAAGTGAAAAGTGTGATCATCATACAAAGAGTGCTGAGATAGTGACTGATGTTTATGTTTCACAATTTCAAAAGTCAAAGTATCTTGTTTTGACAAAGGGAATGGACTGGTGCATGTACCATTATGTTAAGGTCCCCCAGACAAGTCAGATATTTGTTGACACACATCTGGGCACATTGCAAGATCAATCCATTTGCTCATTAAAACACACACTAGGTATTTACCAAGAATATGCTCCTACCAGTATGTTTTGGAGAGCTTACTACGGTATTGCTAAACATTTATCACAATGAAAAATGGGTCAGCATAACATTTTACAGTCACCACAATTATCAACTTTGGCTCACTGGCGGGAGCAACAAACCGTAATAGCAGTCATAGTGAATAGTACAGTGGGCCTGATAGGCTGAATGCACAGCAACTTAAAAAACACATGCAAATGAGAACAAAATAAGACAATTAGGAAAACGTCTTAATCAATTTGACAACATTTGCGCAGCAAAAACATAACACAATACAGAAACGTGTTGCAAATACAAAAACAATACATTTAATTGCAACGCGTTTCGGTAATGTGTTGTGTTGTTGTATTTGCAGTGGGTTTCCATATTGTATTTTGTCTAAGTTTGCTGCAAGTTTCTAAGTGTGCTGACTGTGTCGTCAAATTGATGTTTGCACTTTTTAATTTTGCTTGCAGTTTTCAATTTGCATGTGTTTTCTGAAGATGCGAAGCCTCTCTGGGCTACCGTAGAATGGTGATCGGTACGATGGATTAAATTACACAAACCGCAAAATGCTCTATCCTACGATAAAAACTCAAAGGATCATAATTAGGTCACATTTAGAACTTTTGCTGAGTGAGATGAAAGGAGCCTTTCAAGTGTGTCTACAGAGACTTACGGGTTTCCCTTCAAGGCTTAACCCCTGCCTTTTACTGCAGACCTTAGGAACTAAGAGCACTTTTGAATTCTCAGCTAGTCTGATTCTATCTATCTATAACACTTCCTAATAGTCGCCCGTGCACTGGAATTTAAGGGGTTGAGGGGTTTCTGTCGGAAATGCAATTGGTTTAAGTTTAAATCCAGCTCCAATAATAAATATATCACAGTTCCCTTTTCAATACTTCAGCTCTTAGCCCATTTACTACAGAACAGCTGTATTCCATGGTGGACGAACACCGATGAGCCACCACATTAAAACCGCCTGCTTAATATTTTGTGCGTCTGCCTTGTGCCGCCAAAGGAGTTCTGACCCGTCGAGGCATGGACTCCACGATTCCTCCAAATGTTCCCAGCGGTATCTGGCACCAAGACGTTAGCAACCGACCCTTTAGGTCTTTGAAATTGGTGGGGCCTTCCTACTGTTAAAGATCTGTAAAAAATAACTTATATTAAATCCATTAAAAAAATCTTAAATGTTGATTATATTGTTTAGTATAGATTAAACATGTGGAAAACTTTGATTATGGCCCCCTTTGTATACAATGAAACAATAAGAATGTCATATGTCTGTAACTCTAAACACAATAAACATGTAAGGTTCTTATATGTTCCACAGCATGATTTGTGTACAAAACAAATAACTTCTCACAAAACTTTGACCCCATTAATGTGTTTCAATGTATTCCCACTACATAATTTGAGTAAGAAACATCAATTCACACAAATGCTTAACCCCATGCATGTCTACACAGAAAATGAATATGAAAACAACATACTATATGTATGAGACATTTTGAACACGTTTTTCATGTGTTCTTATATGTCTCAATTAATTGTGCGAGAAATATATATTTCTCACAATATTTCGGCCCAATTTGTGTCAATATGTACTAAATGTATGTTAAAATCTTCACATAAGTACATACTGTACATTTCACACAATGAACATATCTGGTTTCTTACGTTCGTAAAGGTCCCTGCATGATTTGTATAAAAAAAGCATTATTTCTAACAAAAAGATTTACCCCATTTGTATCAACATATACATTTAATATATAACTGTGTATAAAAACACTATAATGTAAGGCTGATTCGCATTATAATCAAATATGGTTTGTATCTGTTCCGATTAGTCCCACTGGATGATTTCTGTAAAAACCATATTAGTTCTCACAAATTAGAAACCCCATTTATGTATGTCAACATTTCCAACATTTACGTGAAACTGATTTAAAATCTCTATGAATTGCATTTTAAAATGTATGGTTTTATGTGCCTTGATCTATAATGTGTAAGGAACATGTTTATTAAATTAGCACATCATTTTTAAATAGTAACATTAGAAAATAATAAGAAAATAATATATTGAATCCAGTAAATGCAAATACGTGCACCTGACCAAAACATACTCTGATCAAAAGACAAACGTAACTTTGTTCAGGACAGCATGCCTTCTGTCCCCCCCAAAAAGTGTCCTTCCGAGGACCAATTTTGGGTTTGAATTCTGTGTTTTAATTTTTCTTATTTGATTTAAAAATACTGGATGGTGACAAATTTTTTCATAAAATTGGTGAACGTTTTCTTAACATTTTTCCCAGTGGTTCTTCACTTGGGTTAAATTAGTCTTAATGGTTCAGCGTGGGTCAAGACACACACTGTGTGCTTGTGTGTTCCATACGAAGGGTTCAGTGAGGGGTACAAAGAGTTTGGTGAAGGCGCAAATGAGACTTGCAGGGTTCAGTACCTCCAGCAAGGTTAAGAAACACTGGTTCATCAACATACTATAAATGGCATCAACTCATTGGGGGCATGTAGGAGTCCTGCTTAGCTTCCCTTCCTGATTTACCTTCTCAAGCTGCCCTCCGGGGGCCGAGCAATACAGATATCTGTCTATATGGCTCTGTTCAGGAGCAACTTACCATAAGCCGCAAACACAATATTATGGGGGTCATTGTTGCAGCAAAATTATTTGCAAATGTGTTTGGAAATGTTGGTATCTGTATCTTAATCCGTGCGTCGTATTCAGGTTTGTGAGTGTATAAAAATATCCGTCTGTAATCAGATTTGCAAGTATTTTCAGAGTTGTATAGGTAAAGACAAATCTATGAATGCTTGCATATATTTGTAAATGTGTAGACAAATCTTTAATGTGGATATGAATTGCTGAAAATACAGACAAGCATAAAGTACAACTCACACAGGCCTCTCAGTTGGATGTGTTTTTACATGGGACTTCTATACTGCTATAATTGTAATTGGGTTCTTCTTGATTGTGAAGGAAGAGTGTCCGGTTCCAATTTGAAAAGTCAAGTCCCACCTCTCCCCCCTGCCTCTCCGTCAAGTGTCCACTTGATGGTGACGCATAAAAAGTCACCAAAGTAACCACTCGCAGAGCAACGTTAATGAAGTACCTTTCTTTAACGTCGTTTGGAATCAACTCATAGTTCGGTCCCAAAGAATGCGTGGTGATTTCAAAATACAAATGCAAACGATTCCTAGCGTTTAATTGCATAATACATTTTAATATTGTCCACTACATAACAGTAGTTCTGAAGATGAAGTCTTTGAAAAAGCCATGTCTAATGCGATTTCCATTTAATTTCAAGTTGTTTGACAACGGCATTTTGATTTTAGTTGTGACATAGATAATGCTGGCTCAAATGGAAAATGAGGATTCATTTTTAATATTGCATTTTAATATTTAAGTTTGAACGAACGTTTGACGTTGTCCGCAGTATAGCAGGGAAGGACTTTCAAAATCTAATGTAAAGAGCGAATGAGCTTTTTCATTTGAATTTGAACATGGACACAGAATGCCCAATGGAGCCTTTAAAAATGCAAGTGCAAATGGGATGATTGCATTTTCACTTACATTTGTCTCATACAAATGTGGAAAGTGATAATGATATTGTGGAATTGCATCTGCATTTACAAGTTTAAATTTTCCTTTGAAAAAAGACCCTTATGGGCTTCACGGGTGCATGCTTATATTTCCCATTTGGTAACACACAAGAATGTCTGCATTACAATCAAGTCGGTTTATAAGAAGCAACTTTGGGCTTGATTTTTGGGAAATTCTCACACAAATTTATTGGTAGTCGTGGGTTGCCGTTTTGTTGGTTAATTTAAAGTGTAAATGTTTATTTGAGCTGTCTCCTGTCCTTTCCAATGGAAGAGATAGCAACAATTTACAAAAAAATACAAACACTGGGAGTCAAATATACAAAGTTTAGAAAAGCAGGATTCAGCATAAAATAAAGCGGAGTTGGCCTACAGGAACACAACTACAGCATTGTCAATTATTTAAATCCATTTATGTCTGATTGAAGTTCTGGTAACTCCCCAAAATGCAAATAGACAACACTCAATCACCTTTCAATGTCTTTCAGTGGGTCTTGGTATCTATAGATTTTAGCATAACATCTTTCTCACTTCGGGCCCTCTTCTTTTCCTATGGTATTTCAGGCATGAAATCCATTGACCCCAGATCATCTGTCTTTAACCATGATCTTGACTTTCTATATATTTATGAGTTTGTCAATTGCTTGCATTCAATCCCTGTTTTGCCTCTGTAAAGTATTTTTAAGTGTCCTGGAGGATAATCAATCAGAATTAGTACCCTTTGTTACAAGCATAGCTTACATGCTTCACTCATTGGGGCCTTCAATATACCATATCTCAAACTTAGCACTATTATGATGCATTCCCAAACGACATCTCCAGTCCAGGTAGGCAGTCGTCCTCTCCTGTTCAACAGAGCCTGGGCCAATGTCTGCTTTCCCTATCTGGGCCGTCTTACCGGTTTCCAGAACTTCCTTAAGGCCAACCAAAAGTCTTTCATCATAACTCCTTCCAAACCCGTGTTTTTGCTCATTTGACTACCAAAACTACAGGCCTTCGGGCCCCCCGGTACCCGCCGGCTGGTTCAAGCGACACCTGGGACAACCAAGCCCGAAAGGCTTCCTTCTTCAGTGTAACGGCTTCCTTTACTGCTGGTGTCCACCAGCGTGTTCTTTGGTTGCCGCCACGACAGGCACCCATGGCCTTCTGACCAAAACCCTTAGCAGCCACTTCCACAATGGAGGCTTCGAACACGGTCCACTCAAAATCAATGTTCCTAATTCACCCTCACCACACATTTGGGTTTACCGGAGCTGTCCGGCAGCCCTATCCCCCAAACCCCCCGCCCCCACCCCCCTACCCCCCGCCATATATTCCAACAGTTGACAGCTCGCCTCTTCTCTTTACCAGTGTCCAGCCACAGGTCTGAATATATGACCACAAAGTCAATCATCGATTTGCGGCCTAGGGTATTCTGGTACCAGGTACACTTTTGAACATCCTATGCTCGTGGTGCACATGGTGTTTGTTGTAAACAATTTATGTCTAGCACAGAAGTCCAACAACAAAGCAGCACTCTGGTTCAGATCGGGCAGGCCATTCCTCCCAATCACCCCTCTCCAAGGCTCAAGGTTCTCCATTGTCACCCACATGGGTGTGGAAGTCTCCCAGCAGAACTATAAGAAAACTTGATGGTACCCTTTCCAGGACCCCGTCCAGTGACTTCAAAAGGCCGGATACTCGGAACTGACATTTGGTGCATAAACACAAACAACAGTCAGAGCCTTCCCCCTGGCAACTTGCAGTAGCAAAGAAGCAACCCTTGCGTTAACCTGGGAAAGCTCCACTGCAGCAGCACCCAGCCGGGGACTCCTAAGAATCCTCACACATGTTTGGCACCTCTCACCCTGTGCGACTTCGGAAAATAAAAGAGTCCAGCCCCTCTCTAGGACTTGTGTTCCAGAACCAGAGCTATGAGTCCAGGCAAGCAAAACTATATCTAGTTGGTACTGCTCCACCTCCCGCACTAGCTCCGGTTCCTTTCCCACCAGAGAAGTTATATCCTTGTCCCTAGGACCAGCCTTTGATGCCAGGGGTCAGCACGACTAGGTCCTCGCCTTTGTCTGCCATCCGATTTGGAATTGCACCTGACCCCAATCTCCATCCCGGCAGGTAATGGGACTAGAGGGCAGCGGATCCTTGATGTCTCCTCGGGCTGTGCCCGACCAGGCCCATGGTCAAGGCCCAGCCACCCGATGCTCGCCGACAAGTATCTCCCCCAGGTCTGACTCTAGGGGATAGCCCCGGTTTCATTTGGGTCTTTTTAAGTCACACTAGTCTAGTTACTTAATTTGCCATGGGAGACCCTACCCAGGGCTACTGCCTCCAGCAACGCAGCTCGCAGGGTTCACAGGGACCCTGAAATCCCTCCACCTCGTTAAGGTTGTGAGCAGTTGTGTGGTTCATTCATGATGAACACTTAATTTTACAACAAGTTGTAGAAGTGTTAATATAAAGGGCTAAAAACTTTTGCTAATTCAAAGTAATCATCCAAATAATATTCAACGTTTACCTTGATAGTTCATTAAAAAGGCAAAATCTCAATGTGCTTTTTGCTGGGGTTGCAGCTGATGAGGGATAGAGTTTAATTAATGCAGCCTATGTGCGATGTAATAGCCTAACACTAATTGTTTTCATATATTTTATATATTACTTTATGTAACCTTTCATCTCATATATAAATGAAACAAAAGTCCGTAATGCAAATATAGGACACATTGGTTAAGAATTAAATGCACACACGACAAGAATCCTGTTAGGACTTTACTCTCGGCATGGCGCCACAAAGATTTAGCCAGTAACATTTATTTTCACGAAGTTGACACAAACAGAACTAACACAATTTTTTATGACCGTTATGGTACCGTTTAACACCAATTTGGATCATCAGAGTGGGTCAACTCAAAGTTTTCTTCCTTGCTAACCCCGAGTTAGATCCGAGTAGTTAAAAATTGTAGTTAAAAAATTAGAGAATTAATTAACCACATTGTTGTATTTCTGATGGTTACTTTGGGAGTGTGCTGGAATATTTAAAAAATGAATAAATAATGTAAGCCCTCACGGCAAAATTAAATCCAATCTTTCCAACAATTTATAGGAAAGTGTAACAAACAATAACACCCATTCATAATTGTTGACACACCTTGAAGTCTTTCTTAACATGGGTGATTCATGTCGGTCCATATGCAAAACATCTGTTGAGATAGATACTTTTTTTATCCCCTGGGAGAGAAATTACTGAAGTCAAAACATATACATAGGCTACACAATAAAATGTATTGTACTGACATGTACAATTTTGACCATAATTCAATAGTTTTTTATAGCATTGTAGCCATTTGCTACTGTAGCTAGACTGTGTGAATTAACACACAAAGTATAAATCAACTTTCAACAGTGTTTGCATTCCGTAGGTTGATTTAGTGGGGAAGCACGGTGGCGCAGTGGTTAGTGCTGTTGCCTCACAGTAAGATGGTCCTGGGTTTGATTCCCACCCGAGGGCCTTTCTGTGTGGAGTTTGCATGTTCTCCCCGTATTAGCGTGGGTTTCCTCCGGGTACTCTGGTTTCCTCCCACAGTCCAAAAACATGCAGGTTAATTGGTGACTCTAAATTGTCCATAGGTGTGAATGTGTGTGTGAGTGGTTGTATGTCTGTGTTTGCCCTGCGATGGATTGGTAATCTGTCCAGGGTGTGCCCCGCCTTTCGCCCGCA
>JAVQJS010107146.1:0-16986 GCA_036024795.1 Galaxias rostratus | reverse complement strand
AATGGAGGTTTCCTGGAGGCAAGCAGACCTCGACCTCCTGTTTACTTACCCATGGTACTGTTTTAGCTCCTGCAGAACTTTCTGTACCATCCTCCTCCTCCCGGCCCCATTCCTTAACTTAGCCTCAGTGTCTTGTTTGTCTTAGGCTGATGGTACAGAAAGTTCTGCAGGAGCTAAAACAGTACCATGGGTAAGTAAACAGGAGGTCGAGGTCTGCTTGCCTCCAGGAAACCTCCATTCTCACCCCACCCTCCTATGCAGAGCAGACGAGCAAAGCTACTAAAACGCATGGGGAAGAACGATACTTGCAAAAACGGGTCACACTTTCTAAAAATGTGTGCATGTGAACCCACATGCATGTGCCTGGGTATTTGTGCATGTGGTCGTGAGTTTGTGTCTTTTTGAGCTGGATGTTGAATATAGCATTGATTATAAATAATAAGAATCACAAAGGCAGTGTTTTCTGACACAAGCATTTGAAGACCTGCATGGGCATCTGCCTCCCCCAAAAAAAGTCAGACCCGTGACACAAAGTAGCTGATTGATTTTGCTCTTCTTCCCAGAGCCAAGCAGGGAAAGAGACCAGAAGCTAAGTCCTCGGGAAATGTCACCTGGTACGAGTTTCTTTCCAAAGAGTAAGTAAAATAGTCAACACACAGACTATGTTATCATGGTACCATGGTACCAAACCACCGGTGTACACTTTTTTCTTAAAGAATCCGGCGGCATATTACGCCTCACAATAACAAAGCTCTCATGTAGTTTGTGATCGACCTGCGTTTGTCAGAAACGAGGAAGGAGAAGAAGACCGTCCGGAGAAGACTGAGAAAGGGACCATGGTGAAGAGAACCCTCAGCTCTCTGAGGAACAGGGTGACTGGATCGTTCAACAAAGACAAGGTAAGGCCCGAGGGTTAGCACTGGAATCGCTCCTTTACTAAATACGACTCAACACCAGGACATCACATGCAGTGCCTGATGCATGCCTACAGCGAGACTGTCACGTTGACAAACACTCTTTACCAAACGTAACATCGAAGAGGAGACGGGGTGCCCTGTGAAGCACGGCAAGCTAACCTATAATCTCTCCCTTCCTGTTTTTCCCCTCTCGTCTTTGTCAGGGTAAGATCCGAGAGAAAGAGCAGCAGAAGGGAAAAGAGATGGAAAAGGAGAGGGAGCACAAACAGAAAGTGTGCCGCCGCAGGAGCAGCGGCGGGCACGCCTTGGTGCCGGGCTCGTTCTCCAGCTGCGCCACCTGCTCTCTGTGCAGCAAGACTCTGCAGAGGAAGCACGGCCTGCAATGCATGAGTGAGTGAAACCACCGGCTCACAGTCACTCGGCAACACGCCCGCTCGCTCCCCCAACGCAGAGAGCCCACACGAGCGCAGGGCGCTCGCCCCCACGCCAACACGTGTGACGGGGTTCAAACGCTATGAGATATGCCCGGCACGTGTTCTCCAACCAACGTTCAGAGTCTCCCGACGGGAGCCGAACGAAACCAGCTTAAGCAGTTCAATTTCCCTCTCGCACACATATATCTCACACTTCCACAATTCACCACACCCACAGAAATGCATGCATGAGCAGCTGCTTCAGAAGTTGCCTAACTGCTTGGGTGCACATCCTGTTCACTGCATGTGAAGTAGGCTTCTGTGACATTATTTGTCTTTTGTCGGGTGAATTTTTTTTTGGTTTGTTTTTACGGAAGTACCCACTCATATAGGCACATCCTCTCTGGCCTTTTGGTTTCCGGCTGCTGTAACTATTACGGGGTTGGTAAGAGGGCAGTGCTGTGCAGATCGACGCCGTTCAGTCGGATACTGTTCGGGTTGTCGTCACAGTCCCCTGTGGACACTACCTCTGAACGGCACAACGCCGTTCGATGACTTTCCCTCGGCCCTTCGAGCCACGTGGGCGGGTCGTGGCGCGGCTGTCGCAGGAAGTCTCGACGCGTCGGGTCTCCTGGACCCGTCCCTTCAAACCCTCGCGCCGTCAGCGTCAGCAGCTCAG
Source organism: Galaxias rostratus (assembly GCA_036024795.1). Lineage (NCBI taxonomy): Eukaryota > Metazoa > Chordata > Actinopteri > Galaxiiformes > Galaxiidae > Galaxias > Galaxias rostratus. The sequence continues at coordinate 14,977 of JAVQJS010107146.1, read as the reverse complement.
CTTTGTTGTCCTCTGGTCGCCTCCAGCGCAGCAGCTCAGCTTTGTTGCCCGTTGCCAAAGATCAATGAGATCGGTGGTGTGGTATTGTTTACAGCACAGCACACAGCTCAATGGTTAGGCCATAGTGCATGTATAAACCATTCGCAATCCCCTGCTCATTATATTCTACAGAAAGAAAATCTCATGGTCCAAATGAATCAATCTCTGACCCGTGGCATTCCTTCATACTTATTCCTAACCTCTTAGAATGTTAATTCTCAGAATTCCCTTATAGTAAGGAACTTGCTAAATATAGAACATTCTTCTCCCATTTTGCCTCGTTTAGTATTTGCGATTCACTTGGGAAGGCTTGCAGGCTTTTCCGCTCAACTTTGCAGATTTGTGTCCCAACTCTGAGTCTTTGTTCCAAATGATTTCTTTCTTGCATGGAGTCAGAGAGCATGGATTTGCCTTCAGTATACGTTGCTGTCAAATACCTAGACTGTAATACGGTCCCCAAGTCTTTCTTCCTGTTGATCTTGTGCTTCACTGGAATGAATTAGTCCAGTCCAAACAGAACGGAAAACCGATTAACTGGTTGTTGATAGATTTGCATCACTAACACGAACAATACTCGGCATACCCAAACATGTGGGAACACAAACATGCAGGCATGTGCACAAGTTTGCACATAAACACACAGTCATAAGACATGAAAGTTAAATTGCATTACCCAAAAGACTGAGTTCTGAGTTTAATTATGAATTACGATGAATAGGGAAATCCATTATCTCCTCAGTATCCACGTTTGGAGCTCTGACGGGGAATGTAATGTATGAATGTTTAGATTAGTTTGCTTTTCAACCAAGATACACTGGCATATTTCACAAGGCATCACACAGAGTACGACAATGGCTGCGCTGTCTTAACATTAACCAGACACAGAATTAACTAATGAAGACCTCAGTGAGTAAGCCCTCTGGGAAAAACATTTCAGATCGGAGACATAGGTTTATCTTCCATTATAATTACCAAAAATAAATGTACATGCAAAAGACCAGAGATAATTTAATCTGCTAATAATTTAAATTGTTGGTTAGTTTTATGAAGAAAAAATTACCTATTGAAGAGAATAGAGACATTCATCAAGAGATGATAGAGAATTGTTAAATTTGATTAAATTTAAAGCATTAACAAGGAAAGTGTTATGCACAATAACTTAAAAAGAAAAAGTTCCCCAGCCTTTTTGTCGGACATCTTCATTTAATCCCTGAGAGGAAAAGTAGAATATGCCAGAAAATAGACACACAGTTCTTGGGGACTATGCACGAAATCAGTGATTGCCACTTTGCAAAACAAAGCTAGTTTTTAATTACTTAAGTCTGCTCTTCCTGAATTATTTATATACAATATACCGATTTAATGCGTATTCCGATCGTCTTAAAAAACGCATGTTTGTTCGCGACGCTTAATAAATTATTTATTACAAGTTGGTATGATAAAATCAGTGAGTATCCCTTTAACTTGAACCATGGTCGGGGAATCAGCCTGTGGAATGCGTCGTTTGTATCCCAGTGATTTTGATTGTTCCCACAATGCCCGGAGAGCAGGACACAGCACTGGACAACCCAAAAAATTGGATTTCCTTATGCTTTGCTGATGATTTCGAACACTGAAGTTACTTCATGATTTAGCAAATGCATGAATATTTGATTGGATTCAAATTATACAATATTTTGTATACACTGAAACGGTAAGGAGTCGCAATCTGGATCAGGTGGACAGCTCCCGACCTTTTTCAGTTCGCATATCCTTAGTTCTAACCATTGATAGCACTAGCAGCTAGCAAGCTAGGCTAACACACTAACGTTTGCATTCACCCTGCAACAAGTGCCGATTTATGCTTCCAAAATGTAAAACTAAAGCGCAACTAAGTTGTATTAAATTTTCAGCATAGTCAAATTCAGTATTGAATCAATGTGTTGAAAGCGCTAACGTTAGATTGAAACCAGTACCATCACCTTTGTACTATTATCGGACGTTACCCTGCTGCGCTACTTTTCTTAGTTTGTTAGCTGGGTAGCTACTTGGCAATGGCTTAATTTTTTGAGCAAGCTACTCCAACGTTAAAACTTGGCATTGCAACCCTGGCTACTTTTTAACATCAAAACATGGAAAACGTATGCAAATGTTTAATTGAAACCTGTGCATCCGAATTTAAATAGCATAATAATATAATTAATATATTTGTCTCGCTTGGCGTTGATTTTAACTTAGTCACCATAACAGGTTGTTGGTTAACGTTACTCATCGTTGTGTGTCATTACCTTGTATTTAGTCATTTAAGCTTACATTACGTAACCTCGGTTCTTTAATAATATTACGGTAAGCGCCCGTGGTCGTTCTCAACCACAGAAGCGCCAATGGCTCCGTCTGTCATGGACAGCCATATCAGGACAAGACAGTGACCCCGAAGGTCCCCACCCCCTTTGTAAGTCACTGTTGGGCCCCTAAAGTAATTCTGAAACTATTTCTCATGCACAACGACATGGGATGTGATCCCTCACTCATAATTTAAAAGAAAAGATTTCAGTATCTCCCTTATGGCTCGCACCCACCACAACAAAAGTGGGTGAGGTCACGAGTAGACTGCCATATTATCTTTTCAGAACCGACAATGAGCATCACACGTGCCAAGCCAGGAGCAGTGGTGTCCAATTAGTAGAACCTAATAAATGTATGTGAAGACCATCTTGTCAGATATCCTAGGGATGCACCTGAACAAAGCCCATGAAACCTTAAGCAATGTGGAATGAACTGAGTTGCAGGCAATTCATGCCAGAGCCAGGAAAATTGCTGTTGTAAATGACAGTCACTTCATGTCAACTGTTTCCAAATAGGTCCAAATGCCACAGAGAAAGATACATCCCATGACAGGACAAGAGAGATTTTAACCGGTCTTTGTCAATAGGCGGCCATCCTAAAATGATAAATTAGTTGGTGCTGTCAGAATCAGAATTCTTTTATTTGTCTCACAACATTGAAATTTACATTGTGTAAACAAAAAGTACACAGTGCAGATAAAAGGTCAAATAAACATATTAACTAATAATAATAAACTAATTAATTTAATTAGTCATAATTAGTCGTTAAACATATTAGTCCCACTGAAGTATTGCTATAGCCTTGGCGGGCTGAAATTGCGGCTAAATAAGTCGCTAGTTTTAGCATTTTCTATGGGATGCCTAACACTGATCCCTGATAGGGAATGAAGATTCTGTAGTCACACCCTGATTCTCGTTGTAGCGTGACGGCCATAGCGATTTGAATAGCTATAATAACATTTTGCAATCAGGCAAACAAATGTTAAATTCAATCTCTCTCTGGCCGGGCCCAGAGAGCCCCTGGTCTGGGCTGGGTAAAGTCCTCTCCAACACGACGAGGCGCTGCTTGCATGTTTCAGGACTCGTGGAAGGCTTGCTAGCATGTTTGATTTCCAGGCATGCAATGCAAAGACTATTGAGTCTTTGTCCGAAACCATGGACCTGCACACTGTCGTGCATCGGTTGGTGCTCTCTTGTAACAAACAGGACATAGCAATGGGAAAATTAATTTAGTAAATTGGCGTTCAACATCGTATCAATTTGAACGGACGTGTCTGTCCATGGCAGATGTGGTGCCATTGCAGCTACTTTGGTTGTGCACGGCCATGCGCGCTTCCCTGAAGTGAGATACTGGGTGAGTGTTCAAAAACAGATCCACCATAGAGGCTATTGGTCTTTACTAACACGTAAAGCTAATGCAATTGGCAAATTCAAGGAATGTTACAAATATTTTTATCCTATTAGCAAAACTAACAATTTACGTTTCTTAGCTTCTCACAGATCAATCGAGTGGCTTACTGTAAAGTTCACAATACAGGTTATAACCCCCCCCCCCTCTTTTCTGGGCTCAGAACACCGTGAGTGGGTCACATGTTGCTTGTTGTGCTTGGCTGGTCTGCCGGTGCATAACAGCCCACAGCAGTGGCTCCAAGCCTCACCCTGTTAGCACATATCGCTGCCTTGCCTTCCCTGCTTGCACCACTTGCCCGTCAGCCTAGCTGGTCCTGCCGTCTGCTTAGCCGTGGCTGCTGGTTGCCATCTACATATTTCATATACTATCAATCTGTCTTGGCATATCTTGTGTACACAAGCTTTTCTGTGTGCTTGTCTTCATGTAAGCCTCCCCTCCCTGTCCCTGTCTTGCTCATTGTTAGGTTCTGAGGAGGGTGTTCTTTATTAGAAAAGAGGGCTCCTATGTACCACTCTGTGCCATAGGTTTTCCGCTGACTAGTTTCAAAGGGCGGCAAGTGTTTTTTTGTTCTGTCTGCTTTCTCTCTTTAGTGTATATCTTCCAATTGGCTAATTACGTGAATAGTTCACCCATCCCAAGGTGTCCTATTTCTTACCAGTGATAGTCTGGCTGTCACACTGAAGTTTGTCCCGAGTGTTGTTGTTTTCGCGAGGGTCTTTTCAGTGAATTAGGTCTAAGTGCAAAGACTTCAGCGCGCGCATGCTCACTCGGGGAAACCGGTGATGTGACTTGTTGTTGCCACTTGCACTAATGCACGATAATGGTGTTTGCCACCTGTAGCGTGATGCCTGCCCACTGCACAGGTGCATCATGTCTTATGTAGCCGGGCTTGGTTATAGACAAATCCAGTTTCTGAATCAATGGAGGTCCTGTTTTTTTGTTGGTGCGGTTGTGCAATATGGCGGACTGTTGAAAAGGTAAATGTTTGGTGCAAGTTGGCTTGGATGCGTGTGCAGGAGTTAATTTGTTACCTCGGATTCCTCTTACATCTTTACAAACAACACTGCTGATTTGCTAGATGAATATTTAACTTTTATCCACGAGGTATGTTATTAAAGTAGCTGTGTTGAAACTGAGATTTCTTTTTTTCATCCATCAGGGGCTTAACCTTGTCGAAAGCATCCACACCTAGACTCTCAAGGGGTAGCCCAGGCCGTGTTTCCATGCTCGGCTCATTGAACTGCTGCAGTGACTTCCTCTTCTAGTGGCTGCCAGGCTGCTGGTGCAGAGAAGGGTGTGGTAGCCGCCCAGGGTTGACTAGTCTGCGCCCTCCGTGTTTCCTCCGTACCACGGTGTTAAACTGACTCGGGGCTTTAAGGTCAGCGTGGCTTTTCACCCTTGCATGGCTTACTAAAGCTGAGGGCATCTTAGTTTTTGTGGTGGCACTTACACCAGTGTGTTATCTCACGGACACTCACCACAGTGTTCTCGCTCAGCTTACTTTGTTTTGTTGCAAAATGAAACGAAAAAAAAAAGACTTCAATGTATTTAATGGCTCGTGTTTTTTATTTCGTATCTGTCCATGGTAACCTTGTGATTCTTCTTGATGGTACTAATAATGTGCAAAACCAGATTTGAACTGAAACTCCTATTAAATATTGCTTTGAGCCAAGCTCCCTTTCTACATGTGTTACGGCTGCAATGCCGGGTGGGCTTTCTGGCCTGATTTGACTTACAGTAAGACTCAAAACCCCTTTTTAGATGTATATGTTTAGTTGGAATGACCCGGCCTGGTACACATTGTGGAACCTCGCACAGTAGGCTAGTCCAGAAAAGGTAAAAATATACAAGTGGATCTGGTTGACTGACTGAGTGACTGACTTACAGATTTGTAGGTTGGAATATTATACTGTGACTTCCTATTCAAGTAGAAAAAGAGAGAAAAAATGATGTTACTGAGCTGTTGTGGTGGTGTAACTCTTCCGGCATAAACAGGTGAACTCTGGAGCGTAACCTTGACCTAGAGAGAGCAGGGGGAAGGAGTCTTAACTGTGAATGCTTCGACGCTGCGCTGTTTCAGGGGGAGGGGAGTTACTTAAAAATGTAGACGAGTATGTTAAAATTAGAATTCATTTTCTCTTCAACACGGCATTGTGATTTATTGATTTATTGCGATCCATTTTTTCCAAGTCGAGTTTTGTGACAGTTTTGACAAAGTGGCTAGAAATGTTGTAATGCCTTGAAAACCAGTAACCATTGCCTACAGTTAGATCAGTGATCTCCGTTCCTCTGCGTTCACGTGGACTGTATGTCCTGTCTTTGGATATCTTATGGACGTATTGTTTTCAGACTGGAAGAGTGCATTCTGGCGAGAAGGGTTCTGCCAGAAACAGTTTCTGTTTTCTTTTGCTTGGCCTCAACAAGCCCTTGTTTATCTTTCCGCTCCTCTGCTGGCCTATTATGAGGGAGGTATCGGGAGCGACGGAGAGAGTGGGAGAGCGTACGACTGGCCGTGACCCCAGACGTGCAGCGTCAGCAGCAACAGGAACAGCAGCAGCAGCCTAGCTCCGAGCTCTAATTTTAGAACTGGTGCAAGCGTGAATTAGTTTCTGTCGCGGACGACAGAAGTAAAAAGAATAGCTGAAAGATGGTGTATGGTCTTTCTTGTGTTTTTGCACCGGTTCACAGAGAAGGTGAAGCGACATGAACTGTTTTCAAATCGGAATCTCTCGCCCCGTATTGGTTAGACCCGGGCCCATATGGTAGGCTTATAACTGCTCAGCTATCTTATAAATACAAACTAAGCTGCGTCCAGGCTGAAAGTCCCTGTTAGCTGGTGGTTACTAACTGTCTTCACTCGGGGTAAGCCAGCCCAACACCTCAGTACCCTATCCACTAAGAGGTCTGTTGACACTTTCCCCAGCACACTTTCAGACCCTGGGGGAGGCGGAAAGAGGCAGCCAGGGAGGGGGGGGGGGGGGGCGGGGGGGTAGTCTTCTGTGTTCTCAGCAGAAACTCCGTTGACGACGGGTGGGGGGGGGGGAAATAAAAAGGGGCCTTTTGAGTGGCGACAGTCCACCGACATCCAACCCCTGAAGGGTAATTCATTCATTTCATTCATTCATTTAATTCATTCATTCATAGCCTACAGGCCGGCGGCGTGCGCTGAGACGTGGCCCGGTGTGTATGGGTCCAAAGCGGCAGGTCAGCGCCGCCGCCGGGTTGATCTACCACGGTTGCCACCGCAACGTGGTTGTTTACGCTACCCACCCCCCCCCTACCGCCAGCAAGACTATGTCTGTATGGTGCACTCAATTAGGAGAGACATGCAATCTATACCTGTTCTCACTGGCTAAAGAGCTATTGACCAGTCTGCGGGGACGCGAGCGGCGGTCCACTAATGGCTGCTGTCGGGCCTGCTTGTTTTTCGCCCGCCCTTCTTTCTCTCCGCCGCACCTGCCTCTTCCACATGACCCCCGGCCGCCAAGAGGAGACCGGCCTGGTGCCATATTGAGTTTCCCTAATGGGGTTTGGGTTTTTGTTTGACAAGTGGGCTCGGGGACAGTTGTTTTCAAGCAGAGCGATGCCATTGAAATGGAGCGAGTCTCGACAACCCTAACGACTTCTCTCCCCCCTGTACGCCACAGACTGTGCCGTGAACGTCCACAAGAGCTGCCGGACTCTCTTGGCTGAGTGCAGCGGCATCAAGAACAAGGTAATGTCAATATTGGGACAGTCCCCTTTACACCTGTCTGCTAGCGCCAGCGGCAGGAATGCTCTGTGTCTCTGCCAGCTCGTATTTGGAGCTGATCTCATTCGCTGGTAGAGCTTGACCGATACTGAATGTTCAGGGCTAATACCGATATCAGGAAGTCCCGACCCATATTCTTTAGTCAGAAACACGGCACACATGTAAGTGATGATGCTTGTTTTACATCAGTTCTGTTCTTTGTGTCATGTTTACGTTTTTTCCTCTTAGTTTGGGCTCCGTTGGGATCATCTTATTCTCATCCTATTTCTATGATCTCAATCTCACTCGCTGACTGAAACGCAAAAAAAAAACGTTTATCTCGGATCGGCCGATAAAACGTCCGATTTATTGCACAACCCGAGTTCCTTATTTTGTTTTGCTGGCGTGCTGGTGCCACTCAACCCTGTGCGGGATCCCCTTGTAGGTTGTCGTGGAGCATTTTGGGATGGATTCTATTCTGATTCTGATTCTGTCTACTGAAGTGTGTGAATGATGTGATCTGTTGTGTCGTTACAGAAAGACGCGTTGCAAAGGACAGCTGCGATCGCGCCTCTGCACCTTGGTGAGCACACCCTCATGCTTTTCTTCTGAGGTGAAAGGAGGGAGGGAATGGTTGTTGTAGAAAAGTGTCCACAATACTCTGGATAATGAGACTGAGGTCCTAAGCTGTTGGCCCCTAGGTATCACATTAGAAGCTACCAGTGTAAAGAACAACACTAATAAGAGAGTGTGTGTGTGTGTGTGTGTGTGTGTGTGTGTGTGTGTGTGTGCTCAGAAGAAGCGCTATAACACAGCATACGTTTGACTGTATATCTTACGTGTAATGTCTTGTGGTCAATTTTATTCAACATGTACCTTTGCAACAAATAAAAGAATAAAGATAATTGCCTCAGCAAATCAGATAAAAAGTAGATGAAGAATGTGCGGCCTGGTGTCTGATAATCTGCAGCTAATCTCCTTGGTGTGGACGTTACACTCTGGAGAACACGGGGAGTCCAATCAGAGCTCACTGCTGTACACCAGCCTACCTACTGGCCAATGTCTCGGGACCAAGCACTATGCCTGGAGGCAATAAATTAGTGCTCGGAGGGGGGCTGGGGGGGGGGGGGCAGGAGAAACAGAAACAGAAAAACACTAAGAGAGAGACGAAGGGGCGTGGGGAAAGATTAGGGACATAAACAAAGGGGCGGTCGTAGTCCGTGTTTCTAGAAGCTACGGATGCCTCCGCCTATAAAGCGGATGTCAGCCCTCGGCTTTTGTTGGTGTGGTGCGTGGAGAAAAGGACTACGACCCGGCTCAGCAGCGCTCAGCTCACAGCGCTGTCGGTAATGCCATCTTAACCGACCAACGCACCGCGCTGTCTATCGGCCCCGCTCCCGTGACAACCGCTCGGATGGAGCTGGCGGTGGACAAGAAGCCCGGACGCAGAGCCCCCACCGGCCCCGGGAAGCGCCCGGCCCCCTGGGGTCTGTCCGGCCGCATGGGGGTGCGGGTGCTGATCCACCGAGACCTGATCACCCGCCGCTTCCTGGAGTCCCGGTCGCTGCCCGGCGCCCGTTTGCGTAGGAGCATGGCCAGCTGGGGTCAAAGGTTGCACGTCCAGCCTCTCTCCTCCGCCAGCCGGACCGCCATCTCTCGCCTCTCCTCCGCCACCAAGCCCGTCCTCTCCTCCTCCTCACCCCGTTTCCCGTGTCTGTCCTCAGCCCAGAGGGAGCGCGACCCGGAGCGGGGCAGCCCACTTCCAGCCCACCGGGCCCCCCATGGCCCCGCCTCGTCGCTCCGCGTCCAAGGTATGACCCCCAGCCCGCGAGGACCCGGTGCCCAGCCCTCCGCCGTTCACAGCAGCTCCAGCTGCCCTGCAGCCCCCTCCGTCCCCAGCACCAGCCACAGCAGCAGCTCCGGGTCAGTACCTCCACGCGTTCCACCAACCCTCCTCCCCCTCCTTTTTGCCATGGCTGGCTATAGACAGGCTGTTTTTTTTCAGTGTAGTCCTTGTTATAGTGTAGTCTGGACCACGGTATTGCAGTTTTAAGGGGGGATGTTTGAAACAAGGCATGTTGGAGACTTAACCACCACAGGAGAAGGTGTATTTCCAACGCCCTCGTCAGAAACGAACAGAAAGAGGAGGTTTGATGGACCCGGTGTATGTAAATGTGGTCTATTTGCAGAACCCCGTCTCTCTCTGTGAAGTCGGCTACCAGTGTTCCGACGCGATGTTCTGACGAGTTATTTATAGTCGTCCTGCCAAAGAGTCGGTCGCGTTTGTGGGTCTTTTTGAACGCCAGTCTGGGCGACGTTACGGAGCGCTAGGAGAGAGGAGAGTGCGGGACGGACGCAGGGAAGGGACACACTCGCCACGTACGGCAGACGGGAGGAGGAGGAAAAGGGGGGGAAAGAGGTTCTTCTTCTGCTGGCGCCGTCATGTACGCGACTCTGGACCTGTGGTTCTCCTCTTTCAGATCCATCTCAGGGGAGATGGACGAGACGGACAGCCTGAGGTTCAAACGCTACACCGAAGACGCCGTTTCCCTCGCCCCCTCCACCACCGAGTCCATCATTGTAGAAGGTGAGTGCCATAACTCACTGTGGGGGGGTGGGTGGGGGCTTATGAATCTAGATGGTGTATGGGGTGTATAGAGTCAGAGGTAGCCTGTCTGCTTTCAACAGATTCCGCTTTCTAGTCCTAGACACGGTCTGCTCTGTAGAAAAAAGAGCAGTTCGGGGTGCAGCATTTGGAAAGGTTTTAAATCGACCACGTTCAGTTGGTTTCTTTTTTACTCGCACATCCCAACAAGGGTCGACGGCGTTGCTCTCTAACGGTCCTCCGTCTTCAACCCCCCCCCCAGATGCCTCCTACGCCGCGGTGCGGGCTGATCTGGAATCAGACGCCCAGGACCTGGAGGCCGAGTCGTGGAGCCTGGCTGTGGAGCAGCAGTACGCCAGGAAGCACTCCAAAGACACGGTCAAGAGGCAGGACGTCATATACGGTGAGCTCAGTCAGTGAAATAACAACAGTAAGTCATGAAGTTAAGATCGAAGACAACGGGTTGTTTTATGGTGACCCATGGTTTTGTCCGGTATGATTTTTTTCTTTTGGGTTCGATTGATTCCGTACCTAAAGAGAGATCGAACTTGTACGATGCGATGGTAGCCCGCGGTGTTCTGAGTGACCCGCCGCCCGGCCCTGTCTGGTCCCCCCCCCCCCCCACAGAGCTCATGCAGACGGAGATGCACCACGTGCGCACGCTCAAGATCATGCAGCGGGTGTACGTGCACGAGCTGCGGGAGAGCCTGCAGATGGACGCCGGCCGCCTGGACTGCCTGTTCCCCCAGCTGGAGCGCCTCCTGGAGCTGCACACCCACTTCCTGTGGCGCCTCCGGGAGCGGCGGCGGGAGAGCGCCCACCCGCCCGGCGACAGGAACTACAACGTCCAGAGGCTGGCGGACATCCTCGTCGCACAGGTAAGGGCGGACCCGCGGGTCGGGCTTGCGGACCGGGCCGTGAGAGCGAGCGCGAGCGCCGCCCCTGAACCCCTTTGATCCTCCCCGCAGTTCTCGGGTGAGATCGGGGAGAGGATGGCGGAGAGCTACGGAGACTTCTGCAGCCACCACACCGAGGCGGTCGGCTACTACAAAGAGCAGCTGCACAACAACAAGAAGTTCCAGAACCTCATTCGGGTGAGAGCGGGTGGAGCCGTGGAGAACGTTGCCATGTCAACCTTCCGTCGGCCACGCGTGGGGGAACCAAACGCAGCTCCCTCCTGCTGTGCTGTGTTCATGAATGCCGTTAACCCTTAACGTGCCTCGTCCCTCCTCTAGAAAATCAACAACCTCTCCATCGTGCGGCGGTTGGGCGTGACCGAGTGCATCCTGCTGGTGACGCAACGCATCACCAAGTACCCCGTTCTAGTGGAGCGCATCCTGCAGAACACCGAAGGTACGTGGGCCGCTCCGGGAGAGACGGCCGGGAACCCTCGGTTCCGAGCGCCGGATAACGATTCGGACGTTTTTCTGTCCCGTCCCGTCTTGCAGCCGGCACGGAGGAGCACGAGGAGCTGGCGCGGGCGCTGGCCCTCATCAAGGCCACCATCGTCCGGGTGGACGCCCAGATCAACGTGAGCGAGAAGGCCTCGCGCCTCCGCGACATCCACGGCCGCACAGAGCCCAAGGCCCAGGGCAAGATCAAGGACGGCCGCGTGTTCCGGCGGGAGGACCTGGCGCCGGGCCGCCGGAGGCTGCTCTACGAGGGCACCGTCAACTGGAAGGCCGCCTCCGGCAGACTCAAAGGTAACGCCCGCGTTCCTTTAGCTGACCCCCCCCCCCCCCTTTCCCGTTCCGTTCTGTGCTGGCGGGATCACGTTCCCCGCCACAGCTGCGCGGGGGGGGGTGACTAGACCGGCCGGGTTGCTAACGGACAGTCCCATCTCCCGTCTTTCCCAGATATCCAGGCCGTACTGCTGTCAGACGTGCTGCTGCTGCTGCAGGAAAAGGACCAGCGCTACGTGTTTGCCACCGTGGTGAGTTCTACTCTATCCATTTCTCCGCTCTGAGGGTGCTCCGCTGGGTTAAGAGAGGTGTCTAAATGACCCCCCCCCCCTCCTTAACTCTCTCTCTGTCTAGGACAACAAGCCCTCCGTCATCTCCCTCCAGAAGCTGATCGTCAGGGAGGTGGCGCACGAGGAGAAGGCCATGTTCCTCATCTGCGCGTCCTCCAACGAGCCCGAGATGTACGAGATCCACACCGGCTCCAAGGAGGAGCGCAACGCCTGGATGAACCACATCCGTCAGGCCGTCGAGAGGTAGGACGCCCTCTGGTGGTCGCATCCCGCTCTTTATTCAAAAAACCCCGTGTGCTTTTCTCCTCATTCGCCGTGCCTCTCTGTGCTCCTCCAGCTGCCCCCACACGGAGGAGAGGCTGTTCAGTGAGGAGGAGGAGGCCCGGGCGGCACGGTTCAAGGAGTTCCAAGGTCAGGAGCCTCTTTTTTTCCCGCTGTCGGCACTTTCCAGCTTCCGACTGTGATGCGGCTTTGTGGCCACTGGAGGGCGCTCGTGCGTCAGAAAAACAAAATGGGTTCCACATCTGTTACACAGTTGTCCCACATACTGCGTTTGTTTCTGTGATAAACCTGCTTTGTTATTTGTTCTATCTCGACTATTGTCTCCCTGAATGCTAATCCCAAATCAATGTGTCTCTTGGCTGCCTGCTCCGCCCCCCCTGGTCCTCGGTGCAGAACGACTGAGCCAGAAGGACGCGGTGGTGGTCCAGGCCCTGACGGAGAAGCTCCAGCTGTTTGCCGACATGGCCGAGTCCGTGGGGGGCCTGGAGGACACGGCGTCCCGCGCCCGCCTGCTGCTCCGGGGGGACGCCTCGGACCTTCAGCAGGGGGAGACGCTGCTCAAAGGAGCCATCACCGAAGGTGCGAGCCTACACACACACACACACACACACATACACACACACACGTTTATATTTGATACACTTGAACATCGAAACTAAACGCTCCTCCTGTTTTGCGCCTGTCCCAGTGGAGAACCTCCAGAACCTGCTCCAGTCAGGAGTGAGGGAGGAAGAGGAGGATCCCGCCCCACAGCCGGAGGAAGGGTCCGGCTCCGGCGCTCTGCCCAGGAGAGCAGGCACCTTCGGCGGCTACGACAGCAGCCCCACCGTCCTCGCCAAGAGTGAGTTTGGCCCATGTCACTCTCTGCCCCCGAGAGAAGCTCTATTGAAGGTCAGCCATGGACTGGATAAGAGAGAAACGGCAACGCCGCCTAATCCGCCATCTTGTTTTTTGGGGGGGGGTGCTTTTCAGACGGCAGCGTGAAGAAGAGCCATGGGGCGGAGCCAAAGGGCAGGGACAGGAGCCAGAGAGCCAGCTCAGACCCGCAGCTCAAAGAGATCTGTGGCAGCCAAACCCTGGAGCAGACGGTGGCCGCACACACACACGCGCACACACACACACACACACACATCACACGGATTTGTGAAAGAATTCGAGGGGACATGAGAGGGACACATTAACCAAAAAAAACGCAGACAAGCAGATTGTGACAAAGGGCGTCTTGCTAAACACGCCCACGTTCTCAGTCTCACACACATACACACACACATACACACACCATACAACGACTCTAACGGACTGACTCACACATCTGGTTAGTTGTGGGCCTAAGGTCTCAGACGGTATTAGAGCAGGCCTAATGCGTCTGAACCCACTCCCAGTCCCGGGTTTAGCCCGCCGTGCGCGCAGTCACACCGGGGCGTGCTCACGGCATGACGGCGGTGGTGGTGGTGGTGGTGGCGGTGGTGGTGGTGGTGGTGGGTAAACAATGATGAGAGCCACTTAGCAAGTCAGGCCAGTGACCGGGTTTCCATCTCCCAGGGCGGGTTGCCTGGAATCCTGCACGTTGAGGTAACCGTACAGCCGGGTCACAAAAAGATGAGATGAAACCTTGTACGCTAGCCGAAAGTGCTACAGAGTGCACACACACACGCTCACACACACACCCACGCACACACACACACACACACACACACACACACACACACACACACACATCAACGGCCACCCTTTCTGGTTTTCCTATTGTAGAAGTGACTAGGTTTTTTTTGACTGCGTTCCCCAGGTGGATGACAGCCCTCCGACCCCTCCTCTTCCCAGTTGGAACAGGATCTGGTCCAACCCCTTCCCAGAGGCTGAGGTAGGAGGCGCGCACACACCCGCACACACATCCATCCATCCAGACACACACACACACACACACACACACACACAAACACATACACACACACGTAGGAGAGGAACCGTGTGGTAAATTCTTTCTCTCTGATTGTGTGTGCAGTTCTTTGACCGCGTCCTGATGCTCTCCCAGAGGCTGTACAGCCTGCAGGTAAGACACACAAACACACACACACACACACACACACACCCACCCTTCTCGTGGTCATTCAGCGGGACAGCCACCAGAGGCCACGCCCGTCTGTCGGCCATCGCCACCGACCTGTCACCGTCACGGACGATTTGAAGCCTCCCAACATGGGACCGGCCCTGCTTACCTGGAAGCGCCGCCCTGGAATGTCGCTGCGCAACACTGCACCGCGCCAGAACCGTGGGAACGCCGCTCGTCACGTGAAATTCCGAGCGGACGGATTAGTTTATCCGGGACCGTCTGTCGTCCGGTGGCCTTCCACTCGCGCCCCAGAGTCGGCGTCTGTCGTCTCCCCGGGTCGGATCTCACGCCGGGCCGGTTCAGACTGGTTTGGTGTGTGGATCAGTCCCTGAATGCACGTCTGTGGATGCTTTTGACCCCACGCTCTCTGCCATTTGTGTTGTGGGCTTTTCCTTTCATCGTCAAGCGTCTAACGCTGGGCCCACGACAAACCTGTTTGGGAAATGGCCGGGGGGGGATGGGGGGGGGGGGGGGACAATTCTGTAGCGGGTTTATTTTAAAAAA
>JAVQJS010107145.1:0-13209 GCA_036024795.1 Galaxias rostratus | reverse complement strand
TAGTGACGTTTCACATTTTCACTTTTCACCAGTGCCACAGTATTGTTGCATATTAGACACATTGGTCTGGTACTTGCTGTAGGTAGATGGAGGCATATTTCTCTGTCCATTCCTCATAGAAACGCCGATTTTCACTGTCCACTTTTCTTTTAACAGCCAACTTGGAGCATGCCATAATTGTGATATGAGATTCACATTCGGTGTTAGCGAACAACAGATATCGATCTGCCGTTAGCTTACGAGTGAACTGCTGCTGGGCCCGCAACAGCCAATCAGCGGGTCGTTGTCATAGTAGGATCGAAATGGATATTAACAACCATGGGTATATTTTTACTAAAAACAGCAAACAACTATGACTTGCGTTAGCGGTAGTTCACAGATTAATGCAAATAATAATGATATGATTTTTTTGGTCAACGTTTGAAAAAAAAAAAAATTCTAAAGATTTTTTTTTTTTACTACAATTCATGCTGGGTCCACACGGAGACGTCATGCGGTCCCGACGTGGACCGCGGTCCGCCTATTGGGGACCCCTGCTCTAGGTGATTAGGTCAGGAACGTACTTACCTATCTGACAGTGTTTTTTTTATACCTTCTTGTTGAAAGAAAAACTTGTTGTTAGTTGCTTTGGATAAAAGCGTCTGCTAAATTATTATGTTTTGTTTCAAACTTAAATTTTGTACTGTATTCTAAATATTGTAGCACTATATGTATATATTTGCTTATGCCATTTTAATTTGGGCCTATGTTTGTTCTTTGTAATTTATATTAATTTGTAATATATTCTAAATTTTAACAAGGGACTGCTGGAAAACAGACCAGAGGCCTGTACACAAAGCAGGATTCGCACTTATTAAGGTTAAACCCTGGGTTATCTGCCGGAAGCAGGTCGAGGACCAGCAAACACAAACCGGGACGAAACGTTGGAATCTGAGAGAAAAGCAAAGGAGGAAGTGACCGGCGCTATGCGCGGAATCGGACAAAACGGGCAGGTCAAGAGGAACACTGCACACACGGAGCTTGCAACGCCCATGCGAACGATGGTCACCGTCCTGTTACGGATATCACCGGTTACTTCCAAATTCAAAACATATTAAACTCTACTCGATGAAGGAACCATGTTATGAAAGTGACACATCGTTTGAGTAGTTTTAACTAGAAATACTTTTACCACAACCATTTGTCTCCTGTGTTTGGTGTACTGCCGTGGGATATTTTGTAGGACGATAATTGGAACGGCCTGCGTAACGGGCTGCAATACCCAAGACAGAAGGACCTTGGAAAGGAATCTATTTGATTACAACTAAGGGAGTTGATAAGGCGACAAAAATTGGTATAATAATTTGACTTTCCAGTCACAGTATGTGCTTAATCTAACGATGCATGTTGTAGTAGTGTAGTAGTAGAAAGTTAGCACTGTTGCCCCACAGCAAGAAGGTCCCTGGTTCAATCCCCACTTGACCCAAGGGCCTTTCTATCTGGGGTTGGCGTGGGTTTCCTCCGGGTACTCCGGTTTCCTCCCAGGTCCAAAAATGTGCAGGTTAATTGATGACTCTAAATTGTCCGTAGGTGTGAATGGATGGATGATAATGATGATAATAATGACTTTCCGGTGACAATATGTGCAGCATCTGACGATGCATCATTTATATTTCCGTGGGCAATGTTAATTTGTTAACTCCAAACGTGAATCTGCAAATCCCACATGACTGAACAGCAAATTAGTGTCCGTCAAACATTTGACTGAGTCCACATTCCACCCCGCCCTGTGCTGGAAACTGCAGTGAGGGGGACTTGGGTAGAGGCACATGCATGCTGCTGCGCATGTTCACAGACGTACATTCAATGGTCTGAATAAGAAAGTGGCAAGCGCAAATGTGAGTCTGGAGTTTGAAGTTATAAAGTGTAAGTAGAGCCAACATATGGCGGACTCAGTACCAACTGGGAGTTTGCTAACAACACTAAAACGTTTGTAATAAACATGCAGTAATTATGTTAGCACGATATAGCAGTTGAAATATGTTATAAAATGCATGCAATTCTTACCCTCTCCCGAGTAATGGGGCGGTTTGCTCGCTTGGAAAATGGACTTCGATCACTCCTGTATGCTATGTTAAGTGACCAGACATGCTTTATTTTTAAAATCAGTTAAAGTTCAAGATTCTGCAGTTTCTGCAAAAGAAAGAGGTTACTCGTTCTTACTAAGATTTTTGCATTGTTATTCAAGTACATTCTACTGTAATAAGTCACCCCCTGAGCGAATAGCTTTACTGTCTTGTGGGACATTGTATTTTTGCTGTTTAACACTAGGCTTTACAGGTAATCTGTACTGGGTTTCAGTGATGGCTCCTACAGCGATGGGCCGTCGTCTGGTGGCTTGCCTCCTCAACCTATCAGAGGCCCGCAGGAAAGACCTGGTTGAGACCGTTGCCCAGGCT
The DNA here is from genome assembly GCA_036024795.1 of Galaxias rostratus. NCBI lineage: Eukaryota > Metazoa > Chordata > Actinopteri > Galaxiiformes > Galaxiidae > Galaxias > Galaxias rostratus. Next base: position 10,771 of record JAVQJS010107145.1, on the reverse strand, counting down.
GCCCTATTTGACAGAAATGGCAAGTTATTCAGGGATGAAACTTTATCTTAGCATCTTGAATATAACTTTTGTCAAATTTTACTTTCTTTGGTATCAAACCTAAATTAGATAATTTCACATTCTGCATCGATCAATAAAACCTAACCCAGTCTTTAGTTAATCCCTCAGAAAGTGGAAAGCTTTCTCATTTATAGGTTCATCCAGATAGTATTCACAGCGCTTTACCTTATCCAGTTTTTTTTTTTTTCAAAATGTATGAAATACATTTCCCGCAAAATTACTACAAACAGTACACCATAATGATGTGAAAACATTTTTGGTGAGATTTTTGCAAATGCATTAAAAAATAAATTAAGAAATCACATAAGTATTCACAGCCTTTGGAATGAAGCTCACAATTTAGCTCAGGTGCATCCTTTTTCCGTTGTTGATCCTTGTTGTTTCTACCGCTTTACTGCAGTCCACTCGTGGTAAATTCAGTCGATGGGGCATGATTTGGAAAGGCACACACCTGTCTCTATTATGTCCCACAGTTGACAGTGAAATGTCTGTAGACCCCTGAGACAGGATTTTCTTAAGGAACAAATCTGGGTAAGGGTATAGAAATATTTCTGCTGGTTTGAAGGTCGCAATGAACACAGTGGCCTCCATTGTTCGTAAATGGAAGAAATTTGGAACCACCAGGACTCTTCTTAGATCTGGCTGGCAGCAGAAACTGGGAGACTAGTCCGAATGGAGCAGCAATCTATAAAGTCATCCTGGATGAAAACCTGCTCCAGAGTGCTCTTGACCTTAGATTGGGGCGACAGTTCATTTTTCAGCAGGACAACAACCATAAGCACACAGCCAAGATTTCAAAGGAGTTGCTTCAGGACAACTCTGAATGTCCTTGAGGTGCCCAGTCAACCCAGACTTGAATCCAATTGAACATCTCTGGAGAGATCTGAAAATGGCTTGGCACCGACACTAACCATCCAACCTGATGGAGAGTTGCCCAAAGGTAGTTGTGCCAAGCTTGTGGCATCCTATTCATAAAGACTTGGGTTGTAATTGCTGCCAAATATGCAATAACAAAGGATTGAGCAAATGCTGTGAATACTTATGTACATGTAATTTCTTAGTTATTCATTTTTAATACATTTGCTAAAATCTCAAAATAACTTTTTTCACATTGTTATTAAGGTTTATTGTGTGAACAATTTTGACGAAAAAATGAATTTAATACATTTTGGAATAAGGCTGATTACAAAATGTCTAAAAGGTGATGCACTGTGAATACTTTCCAGATGCACTGCTAGCTTTAAAGGCTTATTTTGGGCTTGGTGATATTTCAGCATCTTGGATGAATGTTGTCCCAGTTTAGACAACATACTGTGTACTTTAGCACCTACCTGATATGGTGTAGGCGTTGATCCATGTCTATATTAGGCCCTACCCACTTCTCTTGATAGGGTCAGGGTTGGAACACCCAGGGTCTGGGATGTCAGTACGTTCTGCTAAAGTTTTCCCAGATCTGCTCTGCTCGCCATTCAGAATCACAGAAATTTATTAGACACTTTCTTTTCGTTCCCAATAAACCAGGATGACACACTGTATACGCTATGCTAGATCATTTTACAACATAGGAAGCCCTAAAGAATCTTATCCACACTGTGTGCTTCAGTATGGTGTGTGGTTAGAACCTTGGTCATTTGTAAAAAAGGGTCTCAACAAGGATGTAGAATGCAGAATCATTTTCTTAAGTGAAATAGTTGATATGAAGTTGATATATAAGATATGCACTCAGTTGAATTACAACTCCTCAAAAAAACAACTACTTACTTATTTTGTACTTAATAGTGTTAATTCAGCCATCTTTTTTTCACCCACCCGCCATTAATCTAATTTGTGACTGGCCTAGTAGGCCTATGGATTAGGCAACATAATGGCAACCCTATTTGATAATACAGTATCTATGTTGTCTTTCCCCTACAGTACTTGATATTTCTGTATCTCTTGTCATCTCCCTTTTTTTCGGCTGTTCAATTACATCTGAACAGGTGGGAGACGAGAGGGGACCTCTGTCCTTAACATATTCAATGACCATGACTACAACCGCTCAGTCATCACGATAGTTTCCAGCATCGACCGCATCAGTGAGTTTACCCTGTATAAGTGTACCCTCTTTGAGTAGCAGATTTAGCCATAACTGTCATTGTTCATATTATATAGGATTGTATGCATTCAGATATAACTGTCTGTTTGTATTGTTGCTGCTGAAGTTAGGAAATGTTTTGTTTATTACCACCAGATAGAAATCCACACACAGCTGAATGCAGATTTGTTGCTACACTTCAAATGCTAACTAGCTTTAATCTACTTTGCAGATTGTTTTATAACAACAGCCTGTTATTTCAGACGAAGCTGTTCTTTCAGCGTGTGAGATGGCGTGTAAGTTGATTGATCTGAGCGACCACACGGGAGCCCACCCATGTATGGGTGCTGTGGACCTGGTGCCGATATACCCCCTGGGAGAGGAAGTGGGACTGGAGGACTGTGCCAATAAGGCAAGGTGTACGTACTATGGGTGTGTGTATGTGCGTTTGTGTGTGTCATGCTCATTGACTCAGTGTACCAGAATTTTATCAGTCATGTAGAATTAGCAAGTTAGCTACGTTTATTAATTTAAGTCCTAATCCCTTGAAAACATAGCAATAGATGCCCATTTTACTGAAGGTAGGAAGATAATAATTACACAACTGACAAACAATTACATGCAAGTGTGTGGTGTTACATCATCCATCTTTGCTTTCAGTTGTAAAGCATTCTGTTTGCACCTAGAGTGTTCAATTGCTTTGCATCTTCTCTTAATTCCTCACCTCTAATGTTACCTATTCCAAATTGCATATTTATCAGAGGCTTCCTTTGTCTGTCGGCACAGTGTTGGCTCAAGGACTGATTGACGAGGTAAAGGGGACCAGTGCTTTCCTGTTTGGCTGTGCTGACCTCCCCCTCCAGAGAAGCCTGGCCCAGAGGAGGAAAGAGATGGGCTGGTTCAAACACAAACCAGGCATGCAGGCAGTCCTACCAGACTTGGGACCCGTCCCGCAGAAACGATACGGTCTAACAGGTTGGGACCTAAACTGTGCAGTCATTCAGTAAAGTGAATCAAAATATTGTAGCACCTTGTATTAATGCTTGATTTCATGTTTAAAGTAAAAATATCTAATTAGGTGACAGTTACTTTCATTGTAACATACCGTATTATCTTGTCTAGCTGTCTCTGCACTGAAAGCCAAATAATACAATATAAAACTTTTCTTAGATTCAAAACAAACACTGTATAATTTTTTATAATTATATTACAATTTTTATTTTTATAAGTAAATGTTTGGTGCCATGAAAGTAGATACACATTTGACAATCAAATCTGACCCATATTTGTAATGTGCATTCTAGGGTGCTGAAAGTTATAAAACACGAATCAACACTGTTGACTCAAATGAAGAAAGATGGCAATGCAAATGTATAGACCCCACTATTGAGATAGCATTTGGATATAATTAGTTGTTGTTCACAACAAACCAGCCGCTAACTTGAAATAACACACACCTGAAACCATACTGTCTAGGGTTGAGGATTTGTATTAAGACAATATATTTCGCTAGAGGACACCTGATCTCCCTTGAATTATGAAGAGACTACTACTGTATGTCTTGGTCCGACACCTATGTGCATAATCCTATGTACCTCTTTAAAATTGTGTTAATCCCTTTATATCACTCAGGTGTGGGTGCCAGTCCATACGTCATGAACTGTAACGTCACCATAGACTCTCAGGATCTGGCCCTTGGGCGCAGCATTGCTACGGAGATCAGAGAGTCCACCCCGGGCGGTCTTCCAGGGGTGCAGGTCCTAGCATTACCACACAAAGGCGCTGTAGAGATCGCCTGTAATGTTGAAAGTGTGAAGGGCAGCCCCCCAAGCCAGCAGTGGCCGTCCTTCTGTATAGGTGGGCAACCCTACTGCCACGTTCCAGCTTCTGTCATTGCCGATCGCGTGGCGGAGCTGGCAGGGCAGCATGGAGTTGGAACCACGGTAACGCCGCTGGTAGGCTTCACCCCCCTTGACTGCAAGAAGCTTGCAGAGAAAGCACTGTCCTTAGGCATCGCTGAATTTTGGAAAGAGCAACGCAATGTGCACATGTAAGGATCTTTATTCTTAATAAAGGTTCATAACAATGCCATAGTCTACAATGGTCTAGTATACTTCACCAATTAGCTCATTTATACTACAGCCTACAACTACGCACCCATTTAAGGAAGTGCTCAACTAAAAAATGCTATGACTTTTATAATATGCTTTTTCAGTGAAGTAGAACAACTGTAGAATTTGTCAAAATAACTTTTCTTCTAATAAAGACAAAAGCAAATGTGGTATTTATGTCTATTCTTTTAAGTCGTGAGAAGCAACTTCGATGTAGGCTTCTCTTTGCAGGTCCAAGGCGCTAGATCTAGTCTGCAGTGATGAGAGTTGATGCCTGAATAGTGACATTGACAGTTTGCACTAAAAGTGTACAAGGTCAGGTTTGTTCCATTTAAATCCCCCCGCCGACTTTCCCTCCGATGTCTAAGTGGCTTCGGCGCGACGTATGCTTCTACGTCATACCAAGTGCCGAGGGCAGCAACGTGGGTAAGGGGAATAATATATATTTTTTAACATGCATCAACCTCTCATCTTCTAATGTTCTAAAACTGCACTTTGCAATTTGACAATCTAAGTATTTTGCGATGACATGCAACGACTTCAGTCGCCTAACAAGTACTAGTTCACAGCACTGCTACTGTTACTTCGTCTGCAACGCAAATTTGACCAACTAGCTTGTTCAGAGTGTTACGCTGTATACGTTTTACCTATAGGATACCTGGAAGGAGGACGTAATTTACAGGCAGCTTGCCCTTTCTATAGCCTGACTATGATGTCACAACTCCCAATGGTATTGTGATGTAATCTGTTTTACACTTATATTTGCAATTTAGTCACATACATTTATTGGAATGTCATTGGCCAATTCGGTTGCTACAGCAGGTTTGGCCAAATATTCTCATCATATCCAATGGATGAAATTGTGCCGAATAATTCATCAATCATCAAAACATCTGTCCAATTGACTAAGACGGTCTGCCCAGGTACTTCTTTAATTACACTTCAAAAGACAATGAAAAAGCCAGTAGTGGTGAATCGTTTCTTAAATGTATATATATATACATTTGAGGAGACTGTGTATTAATCTTCGGCCAACAATGTGTTTTATAGAGGACAGCGCAACATTTTATTATTGACATTTTCTTGAAATCAACAATTTCAGTTATAAAAATCGAAATACTGCTGATTTGTGATGCTTTTCTAGAGTGGTGTGATTTAAATTAATAATCAAGAGATGTTTTTTATGTTTATATAAATTATTACGTTTATTCTTAACCTTTCGAGTGTTAGAAAAACAAAATCTGCATGGGACGTGAATCTTTTGTCGAGTGTATCTAACAATTTGTTTACTTTCAACCAAACAAATATTTTCTAAGAGGTTTTAACTGGACATTTAAACACTGCTGAGACACGTATACATTATTCTTTTTCCAGAAAACCAAGTGAGGACAGACACTCCATCACAAAATCAGGATGGCAATAACTTCGCTAATCGTTCAGAATGTAGTGCATATAAATGCCCAACGTCTCTCGCTTGCCAGGGGCGCATCAGACGCAGGCTCTCCCATGCCATCTACTTCGCAGACAAGGTCCTGGGCCTGTTTCAGGGTGATGATAGGAGACTATATGGTCACTCATTTAATGATACTTGGTACTTAAAGGCGCCCAGTATCACTGAGCCGCAGCACTATTTCCGTCCCCCTGAGCAAACTACATGTTCCGCCCATTCCCTCCCCACAGAGTCTGACTGTGTGAAGGACGATGTAAAAAAGTGCCTCTTACCCCAGTCAATTATTCAAAGTGCTCTAGAAGAGGGTGACTTGTTTGGGACACCAGTGCCAGTGATTTTTATGCAAGCAGATGAGGACCACTTCAACCTCCCCACAGAGAATGATGCAGATCTGAAGGAGGAGTGCTTCTCTCCTGCCTCTGTCTACCATGACTGTCTAGAGGATATAGACTTAAGATCCCCAGAGTGTCTAATTGACTTTGAGTGCGCTGAGGACAAAGGCAAGCCAACATTAGTACATCCGTTCAACCCTGATCACCTTATCTCCATGCAAAACACAGTGGAGTTTGTGACAGATACTGCAACCAAAACTGATATTAGCAGATGCTTTATTGAAACTGGTGCTGGTCTTAATCTAGAACTGGACACCCAAGACTATCCTGCCTTAACCAGTTTCTGGGATGAGTTTGTGTTTCAGAAGGTTCTGGCTGATCTTATTACATCTCCCTGTTCTGAGGAAGTATTTGAGTTCCCTGATCATTACTCTAATTTCACACCATATCCTGGTTCATTGGAAGTGTCCAAGCTAGTTACTTCTCAGACCACTGTGATTGATTCAAGAGATGCAGAGAATATGTTCAGTACACCCGCCGAGTTTAGTGGTGGTACTGAGCCACCCAATGAAATAGGACACAGAAATGTTGCCCCTGAAGCATGTAGGGAGCCTGATGACCTCACAAATGTTATCGGGGATCCAAATAAGTTAGAAAATGTCAGCCTCTCCGTGTACAATACAGGAACCATTGAACAGAATGAGGCTCAGGGTGAAACACTGTTTGAGCTCACCAGTGTCATCAGTGATGCCTGTGGGTTGAATGGTCAAGACCTCAGATTGTTTACTACAGAAACCAGTCTCCATGATGTGGAGTCTGCAGGGAATCTGACCATGTCCAGGATTAACCTTAAACTCACCAACATGGATGAACAACACAGAGATAAGTCACAATGTGAAGATGTAGCTTCCTTCAACGCTGTTTCTCTGGATCCAACAAAATTGGTTTATTTGCCATCCAGTAAGGAGACAGAGAGCAAATACTGGTTAAAGAAAACTCATCAGCTAGTTACAAACACTTTTGAGGAAAAGCCAGATGAGCCAAATATTTTACCAAGAACAGAGTTCACACAATGTCTGAATAACTTGGTTTTTAATACATCTCACTCTGAAGTCAGTGAAAAGTCAGAAATATCTAGACTGCTGCAAGGATCTCTTGGAACCGCAAGATCATCATTTGAGGAGCCTTGGACATCTAATAAGGAGAAAAAATCTGAAGTAGAACACGGATTGCCTGTTACATGGCATGTTTTTGAAGTTCCTATTGAACCACGGTGGCCGTGTTGTCCAGAGACAAAGGCAGGAGGGGTATTTAAGGTGCCATTTCCACCTACAAAGAGTGCTTCACCTGTCAAACCAGTACAAGAAAGAGAGTTTAAATTTTTCCATGACCCCTTTGAAGTTTTTGAGAACCCAGCCAAGAAACATAAACAATATGACCCTGCTCAGTTCAACGGACTCATCACATCTTTTCAAGATGTACAACCACTGACTCCCAGCTGGAGTTCATTTAATGTGTCTCCTGAGCCTACTGTGCCTGCAATGGCAACATTTAAGGAGTCTGAACATGTGTACAATTATGGGACAGAGTATCCCACCCAGCTTGACTGCACAGTCAACATGTCTTCCTCGTCTACCGAGAACCTTCTAACAACAACAAAGACGTATCGGCAGGAGACTGGGACTCCTCTGAACCAAATGACACTTTTGGAATTGGAGCAAGAAAGTAAAAAGCAAGATGTTTCTAGTGAGGTCTTAAATCGGCCTAGTTCTTATGATGGATCTACTCAACATATTCACATTTCTCAACCTCCAACACCCACACTGGCTGACAATTCTACCAGGGCCCAGGAAGAGACCAATCAGCTCTCTGAACCTTTGGATGACACACATTTACAGTTATGGAAGACCTTTGAGGAGACCCCAGAGCCTTTCCTAGCTCAGTTAAAAGTGACGAGGGATGTCCTTTCAGGCCGCAGTCAGAACATAATAGAGGAGTCACAAGTTGCAAATGTCCGCCCAACTAGCTCAATGACCATAGATTTCACATGTGCACCAGTACATTGTACGGATGATCAGTCTCAATACGGTTACCGCTTCATTGCCACCAGAAACCAGGATTCATCTTGTCACTTAAATACACCTCCTGACGCCATTTATGTTTGTATCTGCCACCTCAATCCAGATGAGAACGACACATGTCTCTGCATTCTTAATAACATCAACCAATCACAACCTGGCCGGGCGCTCATTGAACTAACCACATGCCCAAATCAAAATGATGACTCCCACGATACTACCCCCTCTCCGGTATTGGAGGAAACCAATGCCGCGCCAGTCAGGCCAGCTGTTGGTGAGTGGAGCTTTGGACAGTACAATCAGTGTGTTGACGCTGAAGATTGGGATGATAATGATTATGAAAGGAATTTGTCAACAATATGTTTCAAAAGAAGATCTGTGGTACGGTGCAACAGCAGCCTCTATTTCAATCCTCTGCAGTCCACCCCAAAATTTGGTCACCCCACAGGGTCAGAAAAAAGTATTTTCTGCAATCTTTGGAACTCAACTGATGGCTTGCCTCCTACACTGTCAGGCCCACCCTTTGGTGTCTCTGACAAAGGAAATTACCCGAATGATCACAGAAGCGGTCACGCTGTAGACAGTCCAGACGAGGGCTCTTATGCTAGACTCCTCACCAACACCGGGAAACCGGACTCTGACAAGTGCCAGAGAGGGTGGCGGCATGAGAAGATGGAGACAATGGGGAATTCACTGCAGTCCACCAGGCCCCACATCAGCTCTGACCAAATCGACGAGGATGAACCCCTCAGGAAGAAAAAGAGAAAGAGCATGAGAAAAGCCTCTGCTGACAGTGACTGATATGAGATCTCATATTTAGCCATATTTAATCTGTTTTGGCCGCTGTATTCTTAAGGAAATAAACTTAAAGCATTTTAACTCTAATTGGCAGTCAGTTCTGTTAACATCAACTATTTGCTTTGGGCCAGGCAGAGCATAGGTTAATGCCAATAGTCACATTGCAAATTTAAATGTCCACCACGGGGGAGATGGGGGCTAAGAAGCCCTGCAACCATTTCCTGTTTATCGTAAATTGGTCACAGTGTTTACGAGATGAGTCTTCTCATCATTTGTGGCACATAATTCTCTATAACATTAACAAAGTCATTTCCTCTCATAGAGTAACAGATGCAATCATCCATTGGCTTTATGAACATTTGAAGAAACAATTGTATAGCTTGAGCTAATGTTTTGATCTGATTCAAACATCCCTATAGCCTGATCATTGTCAATTTTGGGCAAAAGAGTTAGTTTGTCCTATGTAATGTGTTTTTAATGAAGGAGGTGCTTTATTCCGGTGCTTTATTTAGAACCTTGTTTGTCTGTGTCTTTTAATCTCTTGTAATTGAATCTGTGCATTTATGCAAGCATACATTAAAGACACGAACATTTAACACACACACACACACACACACACACACACACACACACACACACACACACAAAGTATTCACAGCACTTTTTCCACATTTTGCTATGTTATGGCTTTATTACAACTTTTATTTAAAAAAAGGTCCTCAAAATTCTACACACAATGCACTGCAGTGACAAAGGTTTTTTGGGGGGAGATTTGTGCCAATGCGAGCTTAGGGTTGTTGTCCTGCGTCCTGTCAATTTCCTGTCCTGTCCTGTCTGCGGTAAAGAGGGCCTTGGAGCAGATTTTCCTCCAGGATGTTTCTATACATTTTTGCCAGTCTAGACTAGTCTCACAGTTCCTGCCTCTGAAAAACATCTCCACAGCATGATGCTGCCACCACCATGCTTCACTGAAGGATGGTATTGGCCTAGTGGTCAGTGCCTGGTTTCCTCCAAACATGTCACCCAGCATTCACACCAAAGAGTTCAATCTTTGTCTCATCAGACGAGATCATTTTGTTTCTCATCGTCTTAGAGTCCTTCAGGAGCATTTTGGCAAACTCAAGACGAGCTGCGATGTGCCTTTTACTAAGAAGTGTCTTCTGTCTCGCTGCTCTATCATACAATGGATTGGTACAGAGGTGGCTGTCTTTCTGGAAGGTTCTCCTCTCTCCACAGAGGAACGCTGCAGCTTTGACAGAGTGACCATTGGGTTCTTAGTCACCTCCATGACTATGGCCCTTCTCCCCCAGTCGCTCTCTTTAGGTGGCCGCCTAGCTCTAGGAAGAGTTCTGGTGGTTCCAAACTCCTTCCATTTATGCATGATGGAGGCTACTGTGTTCATCGGGACCTTCAAACCAGCAGACATTTTTCTGTACCCTTCCCCAGAGATGTGCCTCGAGACAATTCCATCCATTTCATGCTTGGTTTGTGCTCTGACATGCACTGTCCACTGTGGGACTTTGTATATAGACAGGAGTTTGCCTTTCTAATCATTTCCTATCAATGTAATTTACCACAGGTGGACTCCAATTAGGCTGTGAAAACAGCTCCAGGATCAGCAGTGAAAACAAGTAAACTTGAGCAAAAGAACTTGCTTCATGGCAAAAGCTGTGAATACTTTTGTACATATAGTTTCTTAGTTATTTGTTTTTCACAAATTTGCAAAAAATAAAAAATATAAACAATTTTTACATTGTCATTATGATGTATTGTATGAAGAATTATGAGGGAAAAACAAATTTAATACATTTTGGAATAAGGCCGTAACATAACGCAAGGTGGAAAAAGAGCGAAGCAGTGAAAACTTT
>JAVQJS010107116.1:0-28963 GCA_036024795.1 Galaxias rostratus | reverse complement strand
ATAAACACAAAGATAGTAACCAAAGTAGTTTCAGCTACAATTTCTTGCACAAAAAACAATATGAAAATGAATAATAAGGTTTAATTTAGATAAAGACAGTGGAACATCCTGATTAATTCTGGTAAAAAGGAGTCGGTTTGAGGTGCCACCATATTGTTGTTAATGCTCTTGTTCACCAAGAACAGCATGGTAACACCTAGGGGTGCTTCACCCCTCCCATTCATTTGAGCAGTGGCCTGGGGTCTGACAAACAGACAGGCAAACAACAGGAGCCATTGATGATGCTGTGGTAAAGGAAGGGTGCAGAGGACACATCTTGGGGGATTCACTAAGTTCAAACCGCCAAAGCACCCAGCAGCTTGATCCTGTGTCATTCGGAGGGCATGGCTTGGCTCTCCCTTGATTTGCCTTTGAAATCTAAACGTTTAATTGTGGTCGATAAAAAGGGTTCAAGTAAACGATGGGTTGAAGAATCTGGGGGAGGAGCTTTTTGCAGACAGTCAAGCTGTAAAATGAAGCATATGAAAAACTGAAGGAAAAAAAATCAAGAGGGAATAATGAAATTAGGGATGGGGTGAGAGAGAAAGGGAAAGCAAGGGTTGGATAACTTGAAGCGCTGACCCTTATTGTCCACGGTGAAAAGCAAGAGATTAGAAAGTGTTTCATGCTAATTTCCATGGAGATTTCTGTAATTTCTCAAAAATTACTTCTTCCCGCTTTGATTTGTCTGTCCTCTCTGGCCCCCTGCTAGTGTCATCAGGGTGGTCTGCCCCATCATGCCTCTGCTCTCGTGGGCCCTAAGATGGCCCCTCACTGCGCCCAGGCGTCGTGAGATTACTGAAGCGGCGCTGACATCTCTATCAGCTCGCGCAATCGTCCTGCCCTCTACCAACCCCCTGCCCCCCCACCCCCCAGCCTAGTCCCTTTCTCGCCCACCCACCACACACCCACCCTCACAGCAACTTCTCACAGATCTGTCAGATGATGGCTTCATTGGTTCGCGTTGCTCCCTGCAAACTCCTACCAGTCTCTTTGCACTCCCCCATTCCATCATCTCATCCCTCCCAGAAAGCCGTACCGCAATGAAATCTCCTCCCCCTTTCACTGCAGACTGTTTCACCTTTTGCAATCCCTCTGCCTCCTCTTTCTCTATGCCTCAGCCCGGCTTGTGCTTCTGCCTGCCACATCAAAGGAGAACCAGGGGTCACGGAGCCACAGGCATGGAATATAAATGTTGCCAACTGCGTGGCAGTATGGGAAATCAATCCTCTAAAGATAGCTCCAATCTTCACCCACTTCATGAGCCCCTCATCATCTTTTGGTACTTATAGAAATGTCTAAGCATTTTGTATTTTACAAAGAAACATAAAGTATACATGTTTTGCTAACTATCAAAGCGTTGGGTTTTTGTTGACATTCCACTTGTACAACCATGAAAGTCTGGCATTGCAGAGTAAAGTTGTGTGGATTTGCTTAATTCATTTGAATTGTTGTGAACATGCTTTCCTAGGGAAAATCCACCAAAATTAAGACCTTTTGGGAGACTGAAAACACTGACTTTGTTTTATCTTCTGCCAAATTGTGGGCGAAATCCTTGAACATAGATTAAGACTAGTTCTACAGTTAATCTCATGGTCAATGAAGATTTTCCATTGAAAATGTTTTTTAGTCTAGGACTTGGCATAATCTTTGTCTGAGAAACTAGCCCAATATCTCCTATTTTAAAGATGCTGGGAAATTAAAGAAATGTATTAGACAAAGTCTTGCTGTATAAATGTGTTCCAGCAATAACTAGAGAACCTCAGTAAAAACTCACATAAAAAAAAAACATGAGTCATGCTTGCTACTACATGCCAACATCTTGGTCCACTTCAATAATCAATACATTGCCAGATTTACCATTGGATAAGACTGGTAGGGATAACATAAGCAGAAGTGCTCGTTTCCTTCAAGAAAAGACACTACCCTAAAAGATTTGTGTATAAATACTAAATTTGATACCACCACATATCTGTTTTTAACTAGCTACTAAATCTATGCTCACTACTGTGTGATGAATGATACATTCCATGAACAGTATGGCTTTCACCAGTCGCCAGACACCCTTGTTTAGGGCTGAATGTGATGGCTCCATGTGGGGGCTATTGGCTCTGGTTGCTTAGCGTTAGCATCAGATGAACACGCTGCCGGAAGATGTCAATGTCTCCATTAATGCTGGGCCTGCCACACAGGCTGTGCTTGAATGACACAGTGCTTTGTGAAGTGTGACGGGGGTTGTAAATGTTAACTCTCTATGGCTGGCTCCCCCCAGCTTGGCGGAACCCATACCCTAGCGACACCTGGGAGCGAAAGACCCGAAAGAAAAATGCTTGGTGAACACAAACAGATGTTGCACTTTATGCAGCTATCGGTAGTTACAAGACTATATTATCGCAAGTAACATGAACAAAATGGCCGAGGGAAAAAAAGAACTGAAATGGAAAGGGGCAAAATGTGTCATTTGTCTGGTTTTCTATGGCCTCTATAGATGGGTTGTGTTTGAGAATGTATCTCTTTATAAAGACGCTGCTCTGAGAAAACGACTCTTATCCATTGCTGTAAATATCCCACAGGGCTTTTTCAAGGAGGGTCCACATGAAACACAATAGGATAGCTGTTTTTTTTTTCAGCACAAACACAATGCACTTAAAGGATGCCACAGGTATTTACCGTCAGAAGAGCAAATAAGGTTTTTCAATGCTTTGACAAGTAGATGAAAGTCTTACAATCAAGATAAGTCAAGAGAGGAAAAACAAGCCTATTTCCCTGAAAGACCTAAGCACCAAAAGCCATAAAACATTTTAATCCATTAAGACAGCAGAATGCATTCTGTGTTGTTTTACCTGATATTCTAAAACAATCTAAGTAAGCCTCACCATTGTAATAGAGGGAGCAGCACTTGCTTAGCCACATTCATGCCAAAACATCAAAGTGCAAATCATTGCAACAAAAACTATTTGAAACCCAAATTCTCCTTGTCTAGAACAACAGTGTGAAGGAGTGAACTGCCTGAAGCTCAATAGGCCTGGTTGTCGAATAGCTGCTATACTGTATTGTGGGCTAGAGGGTTGGACAGAGTAGTGTACTCTTCCCCTAATGCCCTGTCCATTGATCTTTCCCGTAACTACAGCTCCCCACAGAAACCCACACAATCTCAGCAGAGGAGTGCTCCTAGGCACCCCCCACTTCAAAGGTGCATATTTACTCTAAGAAATTTAGAGAAAGTGCAGCTGTGGATGCATCCTCCAACCTCAATCAATGCTAGGGCTGGTTGTCCTGACCCCCCCTGCTGGCTAATAAAGTGCTTCTTAGACTTGGTGGTTTCTCTGGAAGCCTTGTGGGGTTGGCTCAAACTAGCACTTAGGTTTGTTGCCATTGTCTCTTCTCGTAAATTGATTTTTTTAGTGAAAGAAAAAATACTTCTAGTTTCATGACTAAACTCTATAGTGAAGCAGATCATTTTGAAAGATACTTTGATTTTATTAATATTTATTTAATAATTATTTAAAATTGCCATATACTATAGTAGTATGGGTTGTGTTTTAAGTTTACTTTTTTTTATCCTGAAACCCTGACACATGATAGCAACAAATTAAGTCTTAAAAAAAGATTAAAAACTGATTTCTCAATAATCAATAAGAAAATGACAATAAAGCATGATTAAAAGTTGGATTCGTACAGTCCTACAAAATTATGAAGTGGATCATCACGTTGGCTTTAATTAACTTTTTTTTATCTCGATATGTACTGTCTACGTATTCTTCCACAAAAATAAGTTTCATGCTGGGATGCAGATTATCATAATTGTCCTTCACACTCTCCTAAAATAAAGATGTATCGAGAAAGTGGATAGAATGGGCCTTCTGCAGAAAATGAGACAATCAAAATCTTTTGTAATTACTTGCGAGAGGGATATTCTAATTACTGATGATTTAGGCTTCTCCATGCTGCTTCCTCTCCTACTTTGGTACAATTAGAAAAATATATATCAGCTGTGTTTTTGTCAAATCGTTTCACTTAAATGTCACTCTCAAAAGTGGCACAGTTTGAGTTTTATGCTAAAACAATGAGATTATAATTTTCCTCCATGAGAACTGCACTCATCTGCTGCTCAGCATGTTAGTTTACAGTGACAGGAGTGAAGATCTAAACTAGTTAGACATGAAGTATCTTCAATCAATCTCATAAAATACACCTTTCAAATGTTATCTTAATTTTTAGTTTTATCTTCACAATCATTATTGTAATATGGTCCAAAGATGTAATTTCAAAAGGGAATATGCAAACATTAGTGATTACCTGTATTCACAAAAAGCAGAGCTTTGTAGCCCACATGATTATCTTATGGACTTGTGTATGTCCATGTATAGGGTTCACAATGGGATAGAAACTATTAGAACCCTGGCCTGATGACATTTGTGCTAACATTCATCCCTTACGCAACAACTCTCAATTTGTTTAACTGCCTGGCTAATAGGTCGCTATGTTCCTCTCTTTCAGCAAACATACTTTTTTTCTCTCACTCATGCTCTGCCTTGCTAACATGTTGACAGGCGTTCGTTAATAGGTATCAGTTTTCACTGAGTAGAGCGAGAGGGATGCTGTAATCATCTCTATCTCCGGATGCTTGGCAGCGTTCCCTTTCGGCTGCCAGACACTAGCCATTGAGTGGCTGTCAGGCAGAAAGGGTGTGGGATGTGGGCCGGGGATGCCGAGGTCACGGTCATTTCTTTTCGAAACGCCACTGAAGCTAAAACTTTAAGTGGCATTTCAGCTACCTATACTGTCAGTCCTGACATTCACAACATTAACAAGGACAACACTGGTACAACTCAATTACCTCTCCCAATTGTATTTATACAATATAAATGCATGAATTTTCTTAGCATGGCTAAATTGAAAACTAATTTGAAAACTAATTGAGAGCATAATACAAAATACTGTCTTATCCTCTCTGCTTTATATACATTTATAATAAATACATTTATAAATTAAAGTCTGAGAATGCAATACAATGAAAAATATTATGAAATACTATTCTGGGGATTTTTGTAGACTCACAGTACACAGCTGATGGACTGCTAATTATGAGGAAAAAAATAACATGTTGACAACCCTTTTGGAACACCACTTAAAAAAAGAAAAGTGGTAGAACCCCACACATTTGTTCCAGTCTTTCTTAAAGATATGACAGCTGCCAGAGATGTGGGCTTTTATTGAAAGTCCTTCAAGCAGTAAGTAGAGAAGATGAAGTTGATGTGCAGTAAGTTAGCTGTTATGCTAGACAATTGGACCCACTCCTTGTTCTTTCTTTTGTTGGACTGACGGCTGTGCAGTTGAAAAGGTTTTGTATTTGGTCAAACACAACGAAGTGAAAGAGGTACAGCCACTGGTCACTGAGGGTAACGGAACACCTGCAATGCTCCACTGATTTGTATTCTGCTGTGCACTGTGTAATGTTAATGTCCAGAAAAGATTCTGAGTCGGTCATGAGGTCTGCAAATTTGAGGTGAAGGGAAGCTTTAAAACACTGAGAAGCCGCTTACTACAATGACATTGGGATTTTTGGTTTTGTTTCTGCATTTATCTGACAACATCGAGCCACATGTGGGAGAAGGGAAGAGTTGATGTAGAATAGCGCTGCTGCATTTAATATTATAATTTAAATTGAATAGAAAATTATTATATTTTCTATCTGAATTTCAGATTGGCAGACCATACAAAATAAGGCTAAAAAAGCCACTTCAATACTTTATGTTTCATACTAGTTGTATCCCTTCAGGAGTAAAGCATAAAAAAAGGTTATCAAATGGAATGTGTTGATTCTGGGCCAGGTGGGAAAGTGTTCAAAAGATTAGTATTATGTTTCAAAACTGTATTGATTCATAACCTAATGAGAATTTTCAAAGATAAGGTCGTACGACAGTGGTTGCTCCAGTCAGCAACAGAATGAGTTGCAGTCTTGCTCTTTATCGTCACAATTATTCCAAATTAATTCAAGTTCCTCCTCAGTTCAACAACTAAGACCTTTCACTTCACACTGAGTTCTTTGGAAACACAACTAATTAGCAATCAAAACCTCAAGTTGCAACCAAGTGGTTATTTCCCTGAGCAAAACAAAATACAAAAAGTAGTCTGACTTGTGTGAATTGGATCCTGCTCAATAAGTTACAGACTCCCATAACCTGGACCCATGATCTTTAGAGGGATACCCTCAAGTTCACAGCAACAAATGCACTCAATCACTCAGGGATATGCTGCCTCTCTCTGTTGGCCAATTACTGTTCTTTAAAAGCCTGGGGCACACAGGAAACTTTGACTCTTGGAAATAAAGACCAATCTGAGAGGGAAACAGAGATGCTATTAAAATCTTTATAATTCTGTAAATCACAAGTGATTTGTTTTGCCCTATGGCTTGTTCAGATACATCCTTACTACCATTGCAAAGGTCAATAGGTCGCTGCAACTGAGTAAAACAAGCTTATTTTTACAACTGGGTCTGAAAAATGTTGCATGATTCTGTTTCTCTTGCAGGTGCAGCGGCCAAAGATCTCTATGTCATAATTGCCTGAAGTGAGCGAGCAAAGGCCATGGACTCCCGATGTTAGGGTGGGCCTTTCATAGGGGGTTTATGACTAAGAACTTCTTTAAAAGATCAGTCTCTCTGGAGGATTCTCCTCTGTTGTTTATTTAATAAAAGCTTTTTAAAAAAGCAAGTTGAAAAAGGATCTTTGTTTCTCTATCGCACAGTCATATGGCTCCTCCAGTGGATCCAATATCCAATGGACTGTTGTTATAGTTGTTGATAATGACTATGGCAATATTTCACAATCCATTATCCACAGTGGATTAACGTTTACTCCATTAGTTTACTTTTGAACTCCAATATTAAGTAGGCTATACTGATTAATTTTCAGGATAGATTCTGAAATTAGCCTGCTTATTCAAACAAAGTGGAAGCCAAAAGTGGTAGAGAGGATCATGCAATTATGACAAAAATCACTTCAATTAAACATTGCCATGTTAACTTTTGGAGAGCGCACACTCCACATAATATAATTACAAACTGGGGAGAAAAAATGGAAAAAGAATACATCAAAATTATGAACTGCACATTTACAGCTGAAAGATTCTCCAAAAGCTCTTCTCTGCTGTGTTGCTCCGGGTTAAGAATGGCACTCGTACTAAGGCTGCAACCCACACCCCCTCCCCTCTACCGGCCTCCCATTCACTACTGATAGGACCTTGGGTACCACACAAGGGCCCTGACTGAGGACACTTTGATACTTCAGGCTCTAATCACCAGAGTGTCCCTGGTGTCCAGCTGACGGACCTCGTGGATTCGAGGGAGGATGTCCCTACCATAAATCAGGCTACAGAGGTGACAGCAGAAAAAATAGGTGAATTATCCTTTGGTTCCCAATGCCGGCGGTAAGCCCTCTGTCTCCCCCCAGTCACACCACCGTTTTTATTATTTGGGGTTGACTCAAACGCATGCCCTACTAGTTATGCTGCCCTCCCCCATCTGCGTTGCCTCCACTCTCCAGCCTTGCACCTAGCTATGAACTGTTTCCAGAGTCAGTTACCAGTGTAATTGAAAGTGCTTTGTCATCGCTTTCAGCCAAACACTGATGGATGTGAAGTTGAATAAGGTGTGGGTTTTAGTTATACGAGGGAGTCTCTTTGAGATTTATCACCAGAGGCTCGAGAGGCTAAAAGAGGCCATTTAAGTACAAACCCCATCTACCCCTATGTGATCTGTTCATTATTACTCATTAAACCAGCACATCTTATTATTACAAACTATAATTCATCTTATACTTGTTATTGTAGACTACATGACCATCCTAAGTCAATTCTACTTCTATAAATGACAAAAGGACTAACCTTTTTCCATGCACGCGCACATGCGTACACACACACACACACACCTACATACACACACACATATTAAAAAGGGTATCCAAATAAAATTAAAAATATGCAATTATGAACTATAGTTAATGTGCTCTATATATGTTCCGTAATCAAAATTGCACCAATATATTCCCGGAAGCCACACCACAATACAAAAATAAGAACAGGCTGTGTAAAAGCATAGTGTTACGTAAAGATATATGCTAAATGGATCCAACATTAGTATCTCTGTCTTTTACTGATACCTTAAAATAAATGTGTGTTAGCATAATCTTAACATTGAGTTGAGTGTTCTGTTAATGCAAATTTAGTGGGGTCATTTGCCAAAGAATACATTGTCTCAAACTCTTCATCATAATTGTTTCTTGTTCATGTTGTTTTGGAATTGGAATGGCGCACGATAAACCTATGAAACTGTTTAATTTCAACTCGTATTCAACATCTAAATGCAACGCGTAGGAGGTGAGCTAGTTCCTATTGTCTCTGTCTTATTACTGGCCGCCCCCAGCTGCCTGGGCTGTCAGGGCCTGGCTCCTGGCATGCGTCCAGCTCTGCTCTGATCTGGGCTTCTTTGTGATTTGGAGAGTACAGAGCCTCTGCCGGGGCTGCTGTCCTAGAGCCATGTTGAAATGCTACAGTGGCAATGGAGGAGCAGAGGAGGAAAGTGACCCCACCGTATGATGTGTGCTAGGGGATGGGGCAGAGGTTACACAGAGTGGTTGGCTGGATTATAAATAAAGCAGAACATGTTTCCTCTCTGAGGTAGAGAGGTGGTTAAGGGTGAACGCAAATTCCATCACTGGCTCAAGGCACCCGACAGCAAACAACATGGAACTGCCAAACATTAGAGGATTTTGAGAAATGTGTAGACATTTTTAAAACATTTCCAGAATCAACAAATAGAGTAGAGCATTTTGCACCTTCATAAAACATATACTGTATTACAGTGCTGGAAAATACTTAATAACATGAGGCCCCAAGTTTAATTTCTGTTAGAATTATATTAGGTCCATCCAAACATATTTCAAATGTTAAATCCAACTCAAAAATGTATTGGTTTTCAGCATAATTTAGAATGGATTAAATGGAATCTTGGCCATCAGTATAGTAGTCCATGTAACAGTAAACCAAACCTGGTAGTATTGAACGTGAGCAGGAAAGTCTCTAATGTCGGACCTGCTTGGCTGGGCCTCTGTGCATAGTTGCGCTCTGAAGGTGAAGAGGAACAGGAGAGAACCAAGGATTAGGATACTGCCACAGAGACATCTGGCAAGAAAAACAGAGTTAAGGCCACTTCATCAGAGGGCCAGTGTCCAGGGTAAGTAAGGTTCACCTGGACTCACCATAGCTGTGCGAAACTTCAGTAGCCCAGGAAGACATGTAACAAGCCAACAGGATCAAGTGCTAATTGGTTTTGTAGGCTCATGTTTATTTTGGCAACACACAGATCCTTTTATTAACACCAACTGAATTCATTGCATTGCAAGTTTTTTTCACATTTAGCTTAATGTTCTATCCCACATAGACTAAATTAAACTCAGTACAACCTTTTATATTTATTTGCTTACCATCTTATAATTTTAAATAAATACAAATTGTTCATGCTGTGTGGATAAATCCCTCAAGAAGAAATCGATAGAGACTTGCCTATGGGAATATTAGCATGGTAAATTAATATTAGCTTGCAGATGGTAGTGTGTTGGGCATTTCTGTGGCTCCTAACTGACAATTGATTAACTTGTAAATTCCCATTGCCCAGCTGTTATTCAGGCTGTTTACCATAAATAAAAGAGGGGGAGTAGAGAAAAGATCCAGATGCTTTGAATGCAGAGGAAAGGCAATCTGTCATTGTTCTTAGTGAACATTGATGGATGCTGCTTTGAATGGAGATGGGTTTTAGTTAAACATGACAGAGTGAGGGATGACACACTATTGGTCACAAAGGTTTAGGGTTTCAACACCGCCTTAACAGTTGCTTGTTTCCACAAAGCCACCCTCCTTTTTGTGCACCAGCAGCTAATTATGAAAATAAGTTTCTACGGGTAATCTATTGGGCGGTTTCTTGTCTTTTGCTAAAGCAGTTTTTGTTTTGCTAAATGGAACGACAATTTAGCATTGTATTTTCTTTGAGAACTTTCGATGCATTGTATTAAATAATTAAATACTTGAGACTCTCTATATTTTTCTAATCTCCGAGTTTTAAATGCATGGTGTTGGTAATTAACAATAACTAAATGAATGATGTCATGCACAGGAATCCGGTTTCCAGTTAGGCCATAGACAAACAAGGGGTGGGGAAGGGTCCACTGCCCATGCCACTCGCTGACCCCCAGTCCCTCAGGGTAATAGGACATCCATTTGGACCATTCATCCAGCTGTGGATGATCACATGCAGTATGTTCAGAGAGAGGTATGCCACCAAACCAGGGAGGAACCTTACTCTGCAGCAAGAGCCTCGGTGGAGGCCCCAGGTGAGCTCAGGTCACAAGGGAATAAGCTGCCAAGAAGGAATGCAGAATAATAGAAATTAAGTAACCTTCTAAACTCATAACCTGCTACCAAGGAAAGGATGTAAAGTTCTAAGCTTGGCAATCATCCAACCCATACTGTTTACAAACTTGATTCTAGGAGGCATACTAGGATTCAGGTTTCAACTAAATATTAGTATAGTTTTGATTGAAAAGTAGTTGTTATTGATAAGTGTTCCTGGAGCTGTATTTAAAGGTAGACCTGTGAATCTGAGATAAATGTAAAAAGAATATTTGTAAGACATGCATTAAAATAGTAAAAACAATCCTTATTATTATTTGTAAATTTGTCATCAGGTATTATTTCATCCAATAGTATTAGCTCAAACTACCCAAAAAGTCTAATCGGTGCCCAAAGTTGAACAGATACTGTTCGACTGATACTGTTAAGATACGCAATGATTTGTAAAAACAAAATCCAACTGCCCAAATTTTTGTAAAAAGTATTGTGTTGATGTCACCCCATATTATTTATTTGGCTTGTTTCAATTTTTATTTTTTTTATTCAATATTTTTGTTATAACAAATACCAACAAATACAAATAACATGTACAGTATAAACCTAGACAGTATAAACCTGCTCAGAATAACTATTACTTGCTATCAACAAATACAGTTGCATTTTTTCTATCATAATTTCCATTTTAGAAACAGATTAAGTATGAAACATCTCAGATAAACGGTAATGTTTTGTAACCCGTACATCTGAAATCAGCTCCTTTACGACAGGGAGCTTTCCAGTATCGATGACTGGTTAATGTTGGAAAAAACAAGTAGGGTTCCAGTCAAGAGTGATGCAGGATGTTAGACATCCAACATAAGGTCTGCACTGCTGCCAGGAGGTCTCTAAAGTGAGTTCATCTCATAGACATAAGCACTGGCTGAGGCCAGGAGTCTGACCAAGGTAGGAGAAAACAAGGCTCCCCATTTGGAAAAAGGAAGGATTTTAGCAGGCAGCCTTCAGACAGGAAGACTCTGGAGGAAACACCAGAAAGCCATTAACTAACCACAATATTATGGTCATCTATTTGCTGGAATAAGCTACAGACAGCTAATGAACTAGCCTTAACGCTTTGCCCCACCCACCCTCTACTGAAATGCACTGCTTAAAGAGCTCTAGCTTGTACAAAACAGCATGACAGATCAATGTCTGATTCCTAAATTAAGGGAAAAGGTTATTCTGTCTCACTGGGATCCCACACTCCATCCCCCTATGTATCGAAGACCCTCCCACACCCATTTAAACCAAACAAGTCTTTTCTCCCCCCATCCCTAATTAAGAGATGTGGCTTTTTTGTCTCTGTGGTTAGGCTTGCAACGTTAGTGTCTGGAGTGTGAAAACAGATCTGATGGACTGGTGCCCTCAGCTCTCCCTGATCAGCCTCCAGCAGGTATCCCCAATGATTGACAGCCCACAGGTCAGCCAGCAATCTCTCAGACTGTTAGAGGGTGGGCGTTAAAGAGATTTGGAATGCCTGGGACCCTGATTGCTTTATTGCTCGCCTGTCAGAACCATTGTACAGCTCTGTATTATTAGGGCTTGCCATCTCTCACCGTCTGGAAGGCGTCGCGTCTCAGCTCTGCATAAAGACTCACTGCACCATTCAAAATCCTCTTTCTCTTTGGTTGAAAGAAGAAAAAAAAGGCAAAGATTTTTTTTCTTCTTGTGTTCGTTTGTCAGATTGTGTCACCAAAGAGTCTCTTGGGGATGGGTTTGATGCAACTGTGCTATCTCAAATCTTAAAGACCGAAGAGCCTTCTTAGCAGTTATTCAACAGAGCAATATCAACATTCACATTTAAAGAAAAATACTTGATTCTAAGGTATTCTGCCACACCTGATAGACAATGTCTAGCTTACATGTTGAAATGTAATGCCATTGTGCCCAATTGCTCAAAAGATGAACAAACAGGGTAACAACATTTTGGGGGATGATTTCCATTGTGCAATATTGTCAGTTAGAATTACAATTTGAAATATCAGCAATATAATTTGTTTGCAATGATCGGGAAATAAAGCGCAAACACAAATTTTTTATCGCAAACATTTTTAATCACTTAAATAATTTTCGCAAATAATTTGGCTGGGTTTATTATAATGAGAAGAAAGACCCAGATACGGTGACCTTGTTTTAGCCTCTGTGTCAGCGGTTCAGCAAGGATAATGTAGAAGATTACTTTTTTGTTGTTGTCCACTCCGTAGTGCCTTTAATCATGACACGTACTTGAGATGAAATTCATCAGATTTTTAAGGCTGGTAAATAAAATCTTGCACCCTAAAAAGCTACCTAGAGGCCTGTCCAAACAGTAATTTCAATCTATTGTCAACTCTTAAAAGTAGCGAATGAGTCCAGAACGTAAGAATCGGGTTGATAGCATTGCTGTCTAATTATGATAATTTCCTTTTTTTTCTCACTTTCTGTTCATTGCCAGATGTTTCAATTTAACTAAACCACTCAAATCCAAAATACTAAAGACCATATCTGCATAGTCTCACACTACGACATAATCTTGTATGGAGACAGCCACAAACAAAGAAAGTTATTGTTTTGAGTGTCCATGTTTGCCGCCTTCCTTTCTACTGCACAAAAACCCCTTTGTTCTTTTGCAAACATACGCCGGTCCAGTCAACAACATCTCTAAAGGGATCTGTACTTCATTTTTTATTTCATCTAATTCCCAAGGCCAAGATGACAGGCTGACAGGTTGTAGAAGGTCATTGGAGCAGTAGCTTGCGCTCCCCCTAGGGCCCGGGCAATGGCCCTGCTGCATCCCAAATGCTTTCGGCTGCTTCGAGCCACCGCCGAGCGCCCACATGGGGGGGTCAGGTCCCTGTCTCCGTGGAGATGAGGCGACCATCGGGCCGCGGCTCAGACTCACACCTTTCTGGTCAGCGCCTCCCAAGTCTCTATGGAGCCCTGTCGACCGAGCGGCAGTTGCAAACAACTTACACTGCCCAGCTGCCCCCCCCCCCCCCCTCCTGCTTCAGTCTCTCTTTGTGTTGCCTTCTTTTAATGCCAGCACAGGCACATTGTGGGACGCTCCACCTCCAGTCCGACCCTTCTGCCCTGGCAGCGCTACCCCTGTGAGGCCTACTGGGAACACTGGTGTGAGATGTGAGACTAGACCTGCAAGTCTGGGCAGGGCCTGAGAGGGAATCCGACACATTGGGACAACCCACACGGTCTGTGGATCAGGCTGCATTATGTTTGAACCAGGGGTGTTAAAACTATGAGTCACCATTTATTTAAAAAAAAACTACTCCTTTCAGATTCGTTTTTATGTGGGGGGCATTTAAAAATGGAATTGAATGATGAATTTCCTCCCCCCAAAAAGTTTGGGTACCTTGACAGGCAGCTTTCTTTACTCCTTGTTTGTGCACGTATTGATTTTGAACAAGTGTTGATAATTCACTATGTGTCTTTGTGTCCTGATCTGAGAAATAAGTGTTAACCTCTTTATCACTGTAGCCCAGTTTGTCCTTACTGTAAGCCATATTGATTTTGTTTGTCAGAGTCCTCCCGTTGCCATGGCCTTTACCGCAGGGACAAATCTAATTGTTTATCTCTGGACACTGTTCTGCCTTTACTCCCTTCTGTGCCAAAATTTGACAAGTGAAGTCTTATAACATGTCACACTGCAAAACACTACAGATGGCTTACTTCTCAGCAGAAACTCCCACATGGAATGATAAAAACACAAAAACAGAACACACTTGCAAAAATACACAAAAACTGACATATAACGGTTTACTAAATACATGACTAGACTCCACTTACAACATCAACATACTTTTAGCAAATATATTTTAGTATACAGCATTAAGTGACTCATCCAGAAAAAAAATGTAGGAGCTCTCATAATTATGATAAAATAAATAAACCAATACCCGCGTCCCCCCCCCCCCCCCAAAAAAAAAACAACAAAAAAACAAAAAACACACACACAATCTCTGGATTGACAATATATAAGCACAGGCAATTGTCTACATTATGGTTGGATATGAACTATTAATCTTTTCCGTACTCTTCGTCCGTAACAAAAAAAAGACTAAGCTTGTACTACAAGATGCCGACCTTTCACTAACTGTAGTTGGTTTATTCTTTTATATTTTTATATTTTATTTTGTCCGGCCCTCCTAACGCTCTCAGGCCCAAGGAAGCCCTTGGTCAGGTTTTTATCAGTAAGTTAACTCTACAGAAGTGGGCCAGATCAATAAGCACATTCTATGAGAGGAGCTGGAGAGGAGAAATAGAGGCACAGGGGAGTGGGGCGCGAGAAGCAGCGAGCATTTAAGGCTCTGTGGATGTGTGTGCCTGCAGCAGCATATCGATTCACTGACGGGAGCTCCGCTTTGTTCTCTCACAGTACTCAGATGTTAGGCGTGCTTTACATGATTGCTTAAAGGGTTTTGTTAGGCTCCTTGTGTGTTTGTTTGTCATTTTTGTTTTTGGCTACTTAGTGCTTCCTGCTGCCTATTCTGCTAGTAAGGTTTATGCCAAATTATTGCTTTTTAAAATGATTATATGTTGTCAATATTTAATAAAATAAACCAAATATGTGGGAAATTACCAACTACAATAAAATGTCTAAGTAATTTGAAAAATGTCACCCTGTTCTGAACAAAAACACCCAGAACATGACATGATTTTGAACAAGACAATATGGTGGCCGTAATTAAGATTGTGAGCATTAGATTACTCCTTGAAGACAGAACATGCTGCATCAGGCAAAGACATAATGTTATGTTTTACCAACATTCATCAGATGTCTATACGTGCATTAGTATACACATTTGAGTGAGCAAAATACATGTTTTACAATATAATATCGATCTAAGCTATTGCAGCAGTCTTGGTGAGTCATGATGGTCAAAAGGTGATCGGAGGGCTGCGTCAGTTCCCACACCAAAATAATCTTCCAATTCTTATTTCTATCTAATTTGAAGGTCATTTTTATACTGACAGGAATGGCCTTTGACTTCCTTTGTGATCTTTTAAGTCTGCAGGAATTTTTCATCTTTATTATTTTGAATTCCCCCAGCATATGCCATTACTCGCATGGTTACCAAAAGCAAGTTAAGCACTTAGCCTCTCCAAATCAGCTGCCAAGAATTGCTGCTAACAAGAAG
Organism: Galaxias rostratus; assembly: GCA_036024795.1. Taxonomy (NCBI): domain Eukaryota; kingdom Metazoa; phylum Chordata; class Actinopteri; order Galaxiiformes; family Galaxiidae; genus Galaxias; species Galaxias rostratus. Next base: position 13,349 of record JAVQJS010107116.1, on the reverse strand, counting down.
TTGTGTGCATAGCCTGCTCCTCCACTGAAAGGTGTTGACCGCAAAGGACAAGTAGGTGTCAATAGATCTGCTCTCAGCGCCTATGGGACGTTGAAAAGCATGAGCTCCTTTCCAAGGCTTAATAAGACAGCACAGATGCGCCCTTGTCTGTGCACAGCCCTGTGCCTCATTGTACTTTGGCCTTCCAACCCTGCCACCAAACCAGTGTTGCGCTGGCCGTGTGAGAGGGTCTCATTAGGACAGGCAAAGCAAAAGCGGGGTCAAGGTACATAAAGGTAGCCAGAGCTAAGGAGCATGCCTGGAAGATGAGCTGGGAGCTCTACCACGTCCTGGGGCAACCCCTCCAGACCTCTGGCCCTCCCCGCCATGACCTACTATCACCACCATTATTTGATGAAGCGGAGCTTGATAATTATTTTGCGTGGCTACAGAAGAGGGCACAGTGTGAAAGGAGCGTGTCACTCTGAGGGAAAGGATAGCAGGGGATGATAGAAAAGGGAAGAAAAAAAAAAGTCTTGGAAAAAAAGAAGATCAAAAGCAGGCCTTTCGCTTTTCATGCCTCAGAAGGCTCCAAAGAGGATAAGGAACAATTGGGCCCCGGGTCTCCTGTCCTCTCTGGCAATTAGACTCAGCTGATGAAGTGAAAGGGATGAATGGCAGGGTTCAAGGCCTTCTCTAGGATTCACACAACAGGGTGTGTTTTTGCCTTCGTTCTCCTTTATCTCTGTCTCCCCTCAGAGTGGCAGAAATGCAGCTGAAATATTTCCAAATGAAGACAATGTGATTCTAGGTGCCAAATCTTAATCACGAGGGCTGATGAAATTGAGGGGGTGTGAGAGCAGCTAAGGGGAACAAACAGATTTGAATGCAATCCAATACTGTAACACAGCATCGAGATTGTGCACTAAGAAAAGATTTGCACTTATTATAAGGCTTTTGTTTAACATATGTCCTTGCATACACTTGTTTGTGAAGCAAATGTGAAACCTTAGGAAACTTGTGTAACACGCAAGAATAAAGTCATAGCAGTCCAATTTCCAATAGAGCTGCATCATATGAAGACTCAATTTTCAATTAAGATTGAGGAAAAATGTCCTCCGATCTACCGTTTCCTCAACCATTGCTAATACATTATATGGTGGTAAATGGCTGCAGAAGCTGCAACGATGCCGCCAAACTGCCCTAAAACCTTAAGACGCTTAGTGATACTCTTTAATCTGGTCCAGTGATAATGTGTTTAAAGAAGCGATTCAGCTTTTCCAAACTGTTCAAAGTCTCAGAAACCTGGGGTCAGAATGCCAATGGGCTAAATAAAGAGGAGCCAAAATGGCCTTTGAGGGATTTGAAACTCAGGCCCCGAAACTCTTTGATCAAATTCAAACTACTGCTTTAATAATTCCAAAGAGTGGCCATCATATATTGAGTTAAACATAGAAAATTAGGTTTGACGTTCATATAAAGCCACCAATGATAGCACATACTTCCCTTTTTTACTAGCAAGGTGTTTTTGTTCCATTCAACACTTGTATTGTGTTTACAAGCAATGTCAGCTGTTTTGGCCTTAATTGACAAAATAATCCGATGTCTAACTTTCCTTATCACTATTTAAATAATATAGTTCAAACTATATATTATTTCAATTCTTAAGAACTAAGAGAGTGAATGTCACGGTGTTTCAAGAAAATGTACAAAAAGTATAGCTTGATATTTAGACATATTGTTTACATTACTGCAAATGAAATTAGTTGGAATGCACCAGATAATGGCCATCTTGTTTTAATTGTTCGCATATTTTCTTTTTCAATGTGACAAGGCCATTACTCCAGTCACTGTTATCAGCAAAATCACAAAGGATTAATGGTTTCACTTGTGCTGGTGAGAAATGTTTAAAGTTGTCCAGATTATCAGTGCAAGAAAAAGAATAATGGTTATTTGTCATTGTGCTATACCGAGAGAATGACTAATCTAACAAACGGGGAGTTAAGCACACCATTAACCTTTGTCGGAAAAATGAACCTCACTGTAAAAAAAAAACAATAAGACGGTCAATATCAAATACCCCCTCTCAAAAATTATCCTAATCTTCAGAGTTAAGCGCAAGTCTATAATTGAACTCATTACCTGGAAATGTCTGTCAATACAGAGTATTTTCTATATAACCAACCTGGAACCCACTAGCCGATTAAAATTGCAATTGCCAGCACTCATGCTGTCGTATGCCTTCGATGAGTGGTCAATGCAGGTGTGTGACTGGAAAACCTTACAGTCCTCTGAGGCCAAGCTGTCAACATCTTCTTTTCCTTTCCTTTAATAACAAATGATCTTCACCTGGGAAGTGGTGTTGAGTCATGGACCCCAAAAGCCAATCAATGTCTCTCTATTCGCTCAATGAAGTACTCAGGTGAAACCAAAACAGACACCACATTTATTTGCTGTGCTCAATATAAAGTAATGTCCTCCTTACTTATTTAAATAATTTAGTCCAGCAGACGTTACATCATGTAATATAAAAGTGAATGGAATTTGGGTGAGATAAAAGCAAAAACATTTCATGGAATACATACAGTTGTCGTTTATTGTAACAAAACTATACTAACAAAACGAACAGACCATACCAAAAGGAGTACCGGAGGAATACCGGCATGTTCCTTTTTGAGTAATCTGCAACATTATTTTACTTGTCTGTCTCCTTTATAGTATCTATTAGCCACTATTCACTATCTGTTTGTTGGCGATTTTCTCCTGCTTTTCCCCATGAATGTTTTATATATTGGAAGGAAAAGGATTGTTCTTTGCAACGAGGCCAGCCTATGGCCTCAGTAAGACAAATTGCTCCAGAGCACCTATATGGCAGTCAATGATAACTCATTGTAAGGAGAGTAAGTGACTTCCAATGGAGTGGATAGGACAGCGAGAGTAATGGCAGAGCACAGGTGAAAAATAGATGTTTGGTTCGGTGTAACTACTCCATTAGGGGGCTCTCTGTTCATCTAGCAGCCCACAGCAAGTGTTTTTACAGCGTCAAATAGGTGATGAGGGGGGTGCTGGGGTGCAACTGGACAGAGAGTAGTCAAAATCACAACAAACCCCATGGAGTGTTAACTAATGGCCAAATGTGCTCTTTGTCTCTGCTCTCTACATCATCACACACATCCACTACGCCACAGTTAAGTGTGGTAATAGATGTACAGACAAAGTTCATTATTGACTTGACCAATTAATTACCTGCAGTTGGAGTCCGTGTGTTCAGAGTGCATTCAACCTCCCATGCATCTCCTTTTCTCTTAGCCGTGGATAAATCAGCTGCTACTCTGTTAAACATGAAAATCAAGGTTACCACAAAAAAAAAAGGGAAAAAGGAAAATCCACCCACTGGAAATCAGCACCCCAATCCTGCTGATTTGCAGAAACACATAATGATAACCATTTTTGGGCCATTTGGTGTCTGCTGTTACTGCCTGTAGCAATCTACACAAAGGAGGCATGAAAAAATGATCCAATATGGTATTGGAGTTCGGTCTGACCATACAATCTGTTTTCTTAAGTCAACTTTTACAACACTGCTATGAGCAGTGCCCACAGCTTTATCACTGAAGCTCAGAGTGACCTTGCACTCACCTTATACACTACTTCCCATCTGTCTAGGTCCCAACACAGAATTCAGCCCAATTGGCTTAAGGCCCACTTTGTACTCGCTCAGTCTGAATTCTTGCTGTTTTCTTCATAGAATACAATAGATCTGGTAAAGATACTAGTTTGGTGTTACAACCTATTTCAGAGGGACTTATTCTGATTTTGTCCCCAAAATGTATTGGATATTTCTCCAAACGGACAACAAATTTAAATTTACACGTAGAACCTGAGGAAAATGCAGCGCATGATCGCCTCATTTGACTGCCATGTCTAAAACCAATCTGCAAAGATAGATGCTTATCATTTTATCATTTATGAAAGTTAATCATTATTAAAATTGTCTTTCCATGAAAATAATGAAGTAACCAAACACTTGCACGCCCAGTTAGTAAATGTTTGTCTTGGAAATGTAGCATAGTACGCTGATGATGGCTGCCTGACAGAGTGGTGGGTGGCGTACGGGGAAACGAATAAGCAATAAATAAGAACGTTGAATACAGTTTAAATTCAACGACTGATGGCTGTACGGTGATCGCCGAGGCAGCGAACTTTTCAAAATACTGACAACTGAGTTGCCATTATAAAAGCTTGAGAATAGCACTGTAACCTGATTAAACAAGCATGCCCGGGTCAGTGCGTTGTTTGCATGGTTTAATTTATCTATCGACAGTGACATGATCGCTGGCTTTAACCTACCTGTAGAAAAATCTTACTAAAGCCGTAGTTCAGAGCTTCAGACAGACTCCGTGTCAATGTCACATTACGAGGAATGACATCAAATGCAACTTGGTGGATAAGACCACAAAGGCCTAAAATAATGGTCAAAACGTGGGCTACGGCGCCGCTCAGTGGACACACCTGTTTAAGATGCTTATAGAGGCGGCCAGCCCACCCTGAAACCGTGGACTTTTCCTCCGACTCGGCTATCTCGTGCTAGGCTTCCAAAATACTTCAGCTTGTATGACACAACCTATATTGCAATAGGCAAGTCACTTAAGAATTTTATTTTTATAAGTCAACCTAATATTAATAATGCATGTTATCTTGACTCAACACCAAGCTAAAAAAGTTTTAAGTAACAGACGGTCGTTGTTTCTGCTATTCTGAATGGCAAGAATCCTACTTTTGTGAGTATGATGTTATATGAAGGTTCCATCTTGCATTCCGTATTGTTTGTTTATCAGATGTGTTTGTAATGCAGGCTAAATTTAGAAGCCGTCTGGCCCAAAGCAAATTCACTGAAAGGAGCAAACCAAATATGTAGTCCACTGCGTGATTTTCGAGCCTGCTCTCCGTTTTGCGTTAAATTTTAAAACGCGTTTGAAAAAGCCATGCCCATCACTATAATCAATATTATTTCGTTATTGCACTTACCCATTTTCATGAGTGTGAACCCCCTAACGTGGAACAGTGTGTGTTCTGACCTGTTTAAAAAGCCAGGTTTACCTTGATTAGCTTCGATTGATTAATTAATAACAAATCATTGGGCATGCATGCTGAGATCTATCTAAGACCTGGCCTATGGCTGAGTGGGGGTTAGGCTGCTGCCGGACTTGGTGTAATCGTGTGCGGCTGGGACGCCTCTCGCACTGCGAGGGAGACAGAGAGAAACATCCTCTTGCACTCCAGAGTAGCCTGCCGTGACACATATGCACCACACCACCTTACATCAACGCCAAACTACAAAGGACACTGAGGAATTTCGCAAATTGAGCTACAGTGTTTCTATATAGAATGTGGGGCTGCACACAAGAACACGTTTGATATTTTATATGTATATAATTTTAAAAATAAATTGTGTGCTCACATTTGGTTGAATAGTATCATTTTGTTTGCCCAACAGACTCTCCTTGAGTCATTCATGGTGATTGTTTCTGGAATTATATCAAATAATTTGCTCATTGTGGTCTACCTCCATATATGATGGGTGTACCTAAATTGCGTTAGGTGAGCCCACATGGATGCCCTCTGGTACTCAGGCAACAGAAGAGTTCAGAGTCTGTGGTTGCAGCCTTCTGTGCTTCTTCAGCAGCAGACGAGCTGCCCTTCATCTCATGCTAATGCAGTGCAAAACAAAAGATATCTACCTTTAAAGACATGGCAGCCTGTTAGAAAAGGCTCTGCCTCTTCTGTTTGAAGTCATAAAAGTGACAGAGAACTTCAAGAGGGGGACCCAAGACTGGCAGTCTTTAAGATGAGTGAGAGGCAGACAGAAAACATGCCTCTACCCCATCCAGAGGGATATTCCGTGGCCAAGCTTGATTATTAGAGATGAAGGACAGGCTGAGAGGATGTGCTATTGTTAAGTCCTTAAATTCTTTTACCAAAGCCTCCCAGAGTACGAGTCTTCTACTCTCTGTCTTTCTCTTTGCAATATATAGACCATCCTTGAACCCTCCTGTCTTTATTTTAAAGATTGGTTTGGAAATTCAGATGGAGTGATTGTCCACAAGAACATTGAGCCTGTTAGCTGATTTGATCAACCCACCCATTTAGCTACACAAAGCACTTTTATTTTTATGAATAAAAGAATAACAATTTATAAAAACGTCCTGTAACTGGCACGTTATACCATGTTTCGATTTATCTTATCCTGAACACAGAGATATGTTTTGACGTGACTTCAGGTAATTTTGCTAATATGCCCACTGCATAGCTGTGGTGTTAGGGGACTCTCTGGGGTGTTCAATTCGAGACCTGCTCTCTCCCTGTGTAGTGTGTCACTACAGCCCTCATCATGAGAGGCTGTGCTTCATTTGATGCTCTGTCCATTATTGTCGGCATATCTGCCAAGTGCTAAGCCCTGAAATGCGTCTCATATTATTTCGGAGCGGACTGAACATTGCACGGCGGGAGGCACAAAATGAGACCTTCCCTCAAGAGACTGCCTGCCGTGCGTTCTACTTGGTGCAGCAATCGACAGGTCTCACACCGTGCAAAACACAGTCTTTGACCAAACCATTATATATTTATTAACAACTCCTTAGATGTTGTTCCCCCCATGTTAGTTGTACATGAAAAATAAGGAATTTTTAATAGGAAGTTGTAATGGCACCAGCTTAGTTACAAGTCAGAGAGCTACATCAGGCTCAGCACAGGAAGATTGATTGTTGAATTGTCAATAATTCTCCTGGAAATCAAATTCCAGTGTTTTGAGATTAGCCTCTGGCTGTTGTAATGTTCTGGTGCACAAATCAGCACATGAAGGTGTATCACGTAAACCACTCAGTTCAGCTTTTAACATGAGTATCGAGTGATAGGTCAGGACAGCTAACTATCTGTTTTGATTTTTTTTATAAACATACCTACCGGTATCTTATTTTTGGATATTTTATAAAAACAAGGATATGTATATTTTGCTTGGAAGGTGACACATAAGTTTGTTGCACATTAACTGTTTTGGGGATTTTCAATTGCTTGGTTATATTTGCAAATACCCCCCCCCCCCAAAAAAAAATTTGTTTGGTTCTGTCACAACAACATGTACGTACAATAAATTGTGTATTCTGAATGACTTATGCCTACTTTTCTTTTTGACATTTCATTCCATTTCTCCAAATATTTTACCACTATATTTGGGTTGAAGTGTTCCACCATTATAATTCGATGCTGACATATAGAATGTGATTGAACTTCTGCTCATAATATTGAACAAACTGCTCAATTTGCACCCAAAAGTGGAGATTTCTACTGGGAAAAGTCAAACAACAAAGCATGGCTTAATCATTGAAACTTCAACTGGCGGTGACCTTTGGGAGGGATCCATATCTCTGTTCCTGGAAGAAATGATGAGGATGGCAAGCAGTTGTGTCCTTTGTGCTTTGTGAAGATATCGAGTGTTTGAAGTGTTAACACTGACACTAAGCCTCAGGAGGCGAGCGGGCAAAGGCGCCGTGTCACACAATGGAATGGGACTTGAATCTTTGCTTCCCCTCCGCTCACCCCTGACCCCTACTGGTTTTCAGGGTTGCAGTAGCCTCGACTCCTTGGGGCCAGTGTCTACCTCGATCAGATCAGCAGAATATGCTAGTACAACCATTACAAGGATAATTCATTGTGTATACAGCCAAATCTCAACATTTATATTCATTTTAATGTTTTTTTATTCCTTGCATGGCTATTTCAAAGGAAATAATTTTTTATTGTTATGCATTTAGTTCAACTCACATACTTCTTACCTAGTAGATAATCACCCAAATTAAAGAGTTTGTTTTGTGGGGAAACACAATATTAACTTCATGCAAATACATAGTTGGCTTTTGTCTTCATATTCATCTCAATATTTTCTTTGAGACTATTCACTTTAGAAAATAACTCCTAACTCCCCTAGAAGGCTTCCCTATTCTGCCTGCTGAGTGGAAACCATAAGTGTGCTGGCTAACCAGTAGGCATGTTCTGTCAGGGAAATGACCTTTGTTAATGAATCTCTGGATTTTGGATGACAATGTTTTTGTGTAATCTCTCCATGTTATGTGCCTCCAGTAGCCACACTGAACTGATCCATTGAGGCAACACAAAAAACAGTGTGCCATTGTGCACCTGGAGCATGGCTACGAGCTCCGTTCTCCCTCTCTCCCTCTCCTTGAGCTTTTTCCTGCCAGTGTGCAGCCTGACCCTTCTCTTCCCTTTGCAGGCTACAGAAGCCAAACCAAAGGCAGCTTTCAAAGGGGACTGTCTGCTCAAATCAAGTCAGAGGCCTTTTTAGAATCGGTTCAGAGATCATAGCAAGTTGAAGTCGGGGAAGAGGATGACCCTCTCCTCGAGGCTTGATCGGATCTTGGCCCAGTCAAACCCAGCAGGGCTTGCTCTCTGGACAGCTTGGTCTCTGCAGGCTTTGACTCTGTGATAGTAGGAATGAAAGAGGGCACCAAGAGAGCAGCAGTTCTGATGTGTCAGGCTCAATGTCCTGGCAGTCTCACAGAGCAAACTGGGCAAAGCAAAGGCACAGCCAGCAGGCTAGGGGGCAGAACAAGACCCCTAGATTGTGTGACATGCCATCTAATAGTTGTCATTGTGTTTTAACTTTATGCATTCAAGATGAGCTGGGGCCAGTTATGAAGGTCAATGTTTATGAGACAAAGAAGAATGGAGAGGGATCCAGATAATGTCACATACAAAGTTCAGTATCAAATTGTTTCTTGTTTCAAAATTGGGCTGGACGTTCCGAGGCATCAGTCAGCTGTCAATACATATCATTTTTGATAGTTACCTTGAACATTGAAGAAAATCGGGTGATAAAACATACCATACCGCTATGGATTGTGTGTCCCAGCTTTTGATTAAGATTAAGAAAAGATAAATCCAGCAGCCAGTTAAACTTGGTGTTATTTCTCACTGTCGACGTTGCTACATGTTGTAACGGAGGGAGCAATGATAAATGTTGTTGACTCACCAGATTGTGCCCCCTGTGTCTCTGACCCTTCACGGCTTGACGTGGGATTTATTTTTTGGGGCCAAAGACGCCTCCAAGACCTTGGCGTTCATTAAGATAAGGTATTTACTGAAATGCCGCTGTCTCTTTGCATAATGGCAAGCCAAGTTCCGCTGCAGTGTGTGTTTCAAGTATTCAGTGGGGAAAGGACTGCATTTTAAACACAAGGTGCATCACTTTTATGTTGACCTTGCACAAAAAGCCCAGTGATTTCATTCTTCGCTTCACTAGAATGCTGCTGATTCTGTCTGTTGCAATGTTTCTTCGGTTTCAAAATGGAGCCCTGTTTTGGCTGACAGCATATTATCTCTGCAAGCTACCTGGACTTGCTGCTACTGCATTTATGTGTTCACCAAGACTAGAAAGTTGAACGAAAGGCTCACTTTATAATATATCGATATGGAGACCTAGTTTTCAAACAGAATTGTTTTTACTTTAAAACCAATACTGTATGCTTTAGTCCATACTGTATATATTCTGCGAACAACTGTTTATATAACAATGGATATATGCTCAGCAGTTACATGGATTATTCAAAAGTGAGTATGTACTGTAGGCACACCAGCAGTATGTATTACAACAAAGAAATGGATAGTCACCCAACATCAGTTAATATCAATTGAGAGTATCTCTGTTGATGTGATGTAACTAAATGGGATTGTGTGCGACCTAATTTAAGTCGTTTACCCCCCAGCTCCCACTTAATGTGGCCTGATCTTGTGCTTACCCCAGGCTCATGGACCTGAGGTCAGGAGGGGTCAGATAGGTAGCCTCTATGCTAAAGGCCACTTAGTTTCTCCCACTCCTATGTATCAAAGGCTTACATTGCCTTGAGTTTCCTTGTCTGTACTTGAGGGAACACAGTGCACCTGTTTAACAAATGTGATGTCCTCCCATATAAACCAGTTTCACAGTGTCAACCATTGAAAGCACTGCATTCTAAATTGTTCTCCAAGATGGTCTGTTGTCATGCTAGATTCATTTGATCCTGGGCTTTATGGGACTGAAAGCATTTATTAAAGTGACATGCAACAGTTACTTTGATACTTTGGTTGTCAGTCTTGGGGATTGCAAAGCCGTCTTACTCTGTGACTTGGGGTTGTAAAGGTTAATATTGCCAAGTGTTCAAAATTTAAATGGCGACAGGTCTGGGCTCATTGATGAATGACTGATAGTTGACCCCATATTTCAGTTGTCATTGTGTCTTTGTCTGACAAGGTTTGTCAGAGGAGGTTTTCAGCGTATCCCTCAGTTGTCTCCCTGCATCTCTCCCCACTCTCTGAATCACAGCAGATGACTCAGACCCTTATCACAACTCATCGCCAGGCCTGATTAAATAGGATTCGCTCTACAATCAGTTCGGCTAACCCCAGGGTCATGTATAAGAGGATTGTCTATGTGTGTGTGAGTGCGTGCATCCAAGTGCGTGCCAGTATGTGTCAGTCTGCGTATTTTCTTCAGTGTGTGTGTTTGTCCGTGTGTTGTGTCTGTGTACACTCATTCTAGGCTTACGTGATCCATCTGGGGAATTTAACGCAGTTGAATAAAAGTAATGAGGCAAATATCGAATTGCAATGACAGTTTGAATTGTGCTGAGATAATTCTAGGCAACTGCAGTGCGAAGAGGTGTCCATTCTAAAACAGATTTTGTCATTTATGTGTCCCTAATTTCTTTTGTACATTCAAGTTGAAATTATTGTGGGATCTCAATTGGCGTCTATTAATCTAGCAATATTTGGGTTCACACCAAGCAATACATATACAACTTTACAATACAGCCAGCTGTATCAGATACTGTGTTGAAGTAAAGTACCTCTTAACACATGCTTCAGATTATAATTTGGATCTTAATTTAAAAACAACCTTACTATATTCAAGAATTGTTTTGTATGTCATTTCTAAGGTATCTAACAACAGTGAAGGTAAGTTTTATCTTTGAAAAGGCATACCCTGGAGACGTTGCAGTGTAACTCAACTGTTAAAAGCCCTCGCGTGGGTTCAACAGCATAGTCAAAGAAAAATTATAGTTTGTATTCCCTTTGGCCAAGGCCAAAGTTGAAAAGTAATTTGTCCAATCATATCTTGTCTCCTAACACTGACCTTTAAAGAAGGCACTTGTAGGCTAGCACATACGCTACCTCTTCCGTGCCACATACTATTCAGCTAGACAGCCTTCAAATAGCAACATGACGCGAGAACACAAGGCCTCATAACATGACTTTGTGGAAGGCCACATAACCCTCGATTTGCCCCAAGGGCTGCCCTTTCTAGAACTTAGCTTCGGGATAAGATGGTGAAACCTTGCAATGATGAGGGCAACGTGTCAGTCAGAGCCAGTATGACTCTACGCTGTTGCTAGCCAGCTGTAATTAGTTCCATCGATGGTGGATGATTGGTCAAGGAATCTTAGGACAGAGGAAACAAAATGAACAGATTTAAATATCAATCTACAAAAGAACAGTTGATAGCAGGTTACAAGGGAAGATACATTTCAATAGTAGGTTGAAAATAACAAAGCTTCTCCTCTCATGGAGCTACTTTAAATAAAATGTGAAGTGTTCAAACAAAATCTATTGGCATTGGCTAAAATGTGTATGCCTAAAACATGGAACGCCGGGTAGTTTGTGGCTACAGGACTGTGACATGTGACACATCCTTAGGATGTGGTGGCCACAGTGCAGCAGCGGACGGAGCATTCCTTATGGCAAGATGGCAATTATAATGTCAAGGAAATGTTATTATCCCTGTCCTGACTCCCAGCCCTCCTGTGACTGTGCGAGACCCTTACTAAAGCAGGGCCATTCAGCGAGAGTGGGCCTCCCCCTGTCTAACCCTCAGCACCGCCGCATCGAGCAGCCATTAACTACCATTACTGGGCAGGGCCATTTCATGGTCAAAGAGCATTTCAGTGTTAGCTCTCCCTGGGGCTACAAAATCACCCATGTGAGTTTCAACCCTTCATGCACAGCCACATACTCTGTGTTTTACATTTCCCCCCTCCATCTTCAGCTTTATATTTTTTTTCCCACCTAACATCTTCATGCTTTGCACTTTGACTTGGCAAGTGTGACACAACAGAAGTTTGCTACACCTGATCGATGGTGTGACACTCCCCAGAGAATGGTGCGATCGTATTGAACCTGACAATCCTTAAGGGGCACATACATATTTAACAAACATTCTGGGTGAAATTGTGGTGATACCAGTCTGTTTTGGAGGAAAAAGGTCTGTAGCCTCCCTCTAGATAAAGGCTGTATAATGACACAATTCCTCATATCTCCTCTTTACTACCTACTGTACAAGGAAATACTAAGTCATTATGTAGGGAAATGCTTTATTTTGTTTTTCTATACTCGTTATAGCATTATCAGCTTTTTGAGAAATAATTTATATTTGCTGTATATTATATATCGTGTTGAAAGCTTTTATTGTACGTTGGTTTAGAATAGTATTTTGGTTCCAAATGCAAACATTTGTGGCATCTCTGAACCTTATCCCCACAATCCCCTTGTGTGAAGACGGGAACCCCAAGTAGCATCTGGAATTCTTCAGAAATAAAGTAATCAAAATTGACACCATACTGGTCTGTGAAGTCTATTCCCAAGAGTGGGCAATCTGGCTCAGTGTCAACATGTGGAGTTCAAAATCCTTTTGATAAAAGAAATAGCAAAGCTTTATGGTATATGATCATATACAGCAGGGGGACATAGCTCTTTTCAGTGGTCCCCTGTTTATAAAAAGTGTTATGCAGAGGCTGACTCTGCCATCTGGTTTGTCCCGTTGTGTTGAGTTAAGACTGAGTTGAGGCTGGATGTACAGAGTAGATGGTGTCAATGGTCTTGGGCCTCAGCCGCTCTTTAAAAGACACAGCCTCCCACTCCATGTCCCCTTTTCTCTGGCATTCCTTACAGCATGGCAGTGTACGCTTCAAATACAAACCTCCATGCCACACCATGCGTGTCTCAAACGCCACACGGCAGTCTTCATAGGGCTCATAGTCAACCCTGTGATTTTCAACCAACCAGAGTTGCATGTTCGCACATTGGCACCTTGGTAAGCCTGAGTTGGCACAAGACGGCGTATGTGTGGAGTTGTCAGTGGGTGGTTCTCAGGAAGAGTTAGTGTGAGATAGGAAGAGAGAAAGAGAATAAAGGGGGGTTGGGTGGGGGGGGGGGGGGGGGGATAAAACCAATTGAAAAATTTATACAACACAAACACCCCTTGGCCCCCTGAAATACCCCCAACATTAAAATTTAACGGAATTTTAACCCAAAAAATAACCATA